>PVKM010038803.1:0-13970 GCA_004027735.1 Carollia perspicillata | reverse complement strand
CTATATAGCAGGTAACTTGGCAGAGAGAATGGACTGGGCACAAGGAAGGAACAGATCTCAGTGTACATCTTGACAATCTGAAGAGAAATGTTACTGGAAGGTAATAGGAAAACAAGATAGAGTAGGGCAAATAAGAGAGCTTCTTGCTTGACTCAAATATCTTCTGTAAGTAACTCACTTGAGAAAATATTAATAAAGACATAGAAGTTATTAAAAAGAACAAAAATGCATTTGATAAACTTTAATAAAACTTTGTTAATGGTAACGATTTGGCGCTCTCTGCCAGGCCTCTGATAAGATTGATTGTGCAACCTCTTAGTGCTGACTAAGATTTTTTAAAAAATGTTGGCCCTTTATCAAGGTTATTTGTGGTGGGTTATAATCTCCTAAATTGCTGGGACATGCTGTTTCACTGGTTGTATAAATCCTCAGTCACACGTTTCAAACAAATAATGTTTAAGGTCCATTGGAGGCCTTGACCTTGACTTGAACATTAACATTTTCCTTAATGAAAAGATATGTAGGGCAACTTTAAGAAGTGGCATTGTTGTAATTAATCTACTTAATGGCAATCATTGTGTTAGGGCATAGTTACATAAAAATCTGCTCAGCTCTTCCCAAGATATATACTGAACAAAGGAAAGAGTAGTAAAATTTTCTTTATAAAATACCTACAGTCCTTTAAAGATAACTGAGCTCAGATTTGACAAATTTCCTTCTGGTTTTCAAATGTTTTAGGATAAAAAATAATAGCTGAGTGAATTTAATACAATCTCTCAGTCTCAGATATGGTGAATTTACTGTAAGTGTATGTGTGTTGGTATGCATGTCTGTGTGAGTTTTTATGATTAAATATTCTATTTAATTTACTATACCATGAATTTGATTATAGGGCAACTAGCTATGTAATTTTCTAATGTTCTGGATAATATGTCGAGGGTTTACAATTCTATTTATAATTTTGTGTAGGTTAATAATTATTTCCAAGTTATTTTAGTTTTATAAGTCTGAATAACTGTAGTAAACTTATCAATACATAAAATACTAATAGTACTCTTGAATATTAACACCCCTTTTTACTTCTTTATGAGCAAATGACTTTTACTAAAGAAAATCCTAACCAAAATAATCGAGAAAACTTTGCAATAGAATGAACATCACCCGTATCCTGATTTAAGATTGTTACCATTGCACTCCCTGGCTGAATTTAGGGTGGGACTTAGGATAGAGTTTACAATCTTTGTCTTTCTCTCTGAAAAGAACTGTCAGAAGGAGACAAAAGATGTGTCAGAAGTAAGAGGCACAGGATTTCAAATTGCTCAAGGCAGTGAGAACTGGTTATAAGGATAGACATGAAATAAAGGAACAAAAGAAACCATTTCAGCAATCTCACAGCTCGTTCTTAAGTAGACAGGAGGGTGCATCCTGCCTTTTAATACATAATAGGAGAGACCAGGAATCCCACAGTAGCATCAACCTGTCACCCCTAAGAACAAACATCCAGAAGCTGTCATTTTGGAAACTGTCATTCTCAGGATTGATGTTCTCAGTACTCTGCTGTTCTATCTGCTTTAATTTTCTTTTTTTTTCTTTTCTGTATCTTCTTCCACAATGACTACCATTCTTTTAGAATGGTCTCTGCCTGTCTTAAATTTGACCTCTTACCTAAGGAAGAAACTTATTAGCTCAATCAATCACCACTCAGTGTAGAACCCAGTAGAGAAGTAAAACACAGTACTCACATTTAGGGTCATCTCAAAGATTAGAAACTTTCATTTTTTTTCTAACCTCTAGGTGCACACCTTTTGTTAGAGTGATCCACTGGTCAATAAGCTGAGGCTAGTGAGGCATAATCACATGATGCGAAATGAGAGCACTTTTTCTTAGGTGTCAGCACCTGCGACCACGTTCTTCAAAATTAATTGGAAGATAGGAGACATTTAAGAGCCTTGTCAGTCTTCCTTTGTATACTACCAACGCTCACCTTTCCACACTTACATCATTTCTTGTATACTCATTCAACAAAAACTTACTAAGCACTGTCTCTGTGCCTCCTTACCCTCATTAAGCTTACACTTTAGGAGAAGAGTAGTTATATGACTAAAAACACAGTAGATCATTCACCTACCATTATGCTACATTTCATAAAGATATACATAATGTAGGATAGTGTGCAAAAGGAAGAGGAAAGGTGTTTCTGTGTAAGAGGTTTTTAAGGTGAGTTCTGAAGAGTTAGTAGGGGTGAGGTAGTTAAAATTTCAAGCAGGGCCAGGAAGCAGCAAAGGCCCTAAACTATCAGAAAGAGAAATTGAAATATCAAAATCATTGAAAAAAATGAAGGATAAAAGTGAGAGAGGCAGATCGCACCTGAGGCATGACTGTCTGCTTGGAATTTTGTACCAGGTGCTGGAATGAAAGAGAATAGGCAGTCTGCAGCCATTTAGATCATGCAAATGATTTGGGAATTTTTTATACAAACAGTAGTTCTCAGCATTTCAAATAAGAAAAGATATATACAGAGTAAACTTTAAAAAATCAAAGTGAATAAATTTAGTATTGATGAAGTACTTCTATATAACTGACAGTTCACATTCAAACAGTCTCAGTAATATCTTTAGAGATTATTTTTCTAAATCCGTGGTCCGATGAAGGATCACACACTACATTTAGTTGTAATATTTCTTTATTGCCCCTGAATTTGGCACACTTCCTCATCATTTCTTTGGTTATTTTTATTTTGTTTTTTGACCTTAATGTTTTTGAAAAGCACAGACTAGTTATTCTGTAGAATGTCCCTGAGTTTGGGGTTGTCAGATGTTTGCTTCTGCTTAGCTTTTTGGCAAAAATGCCACAGTAGAGATGTTTCTCAATGTCGGGAGATCAGTGGTATTGGTTTTTATTAATATTGGTAATAACAACTTTCATTATTTTGTTAAAGAAATTAAAAGAAAAGAAAAATCATATAAGAGAACTATTTTATATAGGCTTTTATATTTACAACATATTTATAATTTTCAATCATTTTTGTAGATCCATCTTTCCATTTTGAGGAACTTTCTTATGCTTTTTTTTGTAGCACAGATCTGCTAGAGACTAAATCCCTTAGTTTTCCCTTTTATCTGATCATCTTTACCTTGCCTATCTTTATGAAAACTGCTATCATTAGATATAAAATTCTGGTCTGACAGGGTTTTTTTCACATTTTAAAGATGTTCTTAAATTATGTACTGGCTTCAGTTGCTTCTGATAAGAAGTCAGCTGTAGTTGTAGCATTGTTCTTCTCCTGAATGTATTGTATTGCTTTTCTCTGGCTATTTTCCAGGTAATTTTTTATTTGCAATAGTTTACCTATAAAATACCAAAGTTTGTTTTTTGTTGTATTTAACTTGCTTAAGATTTATGGAAACTCTTGAACTTGTGTGTGTGTGTGTTTGTGTGGGTGTGTGTGAATTAAATTCAGGAAACTTTTTTCCATTGTTTCTTCCAAGTATTTTGACCCAATTCTTTTCTTTTCATCCATTTATACCTATGCTGTACTGAGACTCTTATTATTTTTCAATAAATTTGCTTTTCTTATTGCAAAATTTCTATTGAATTGTCTTCAAGTTAACTAGTTGTTTTTGTGTCATTTCAAATTTTCTGTTAAATGCAGCTAGTGATTGTTTTATTTCAGAGAGTGTAATTTTTATTCTAGAATTCCTCCTATTTTCAATATCTGGGATATTTCAATTTTGGTTTCTACTGGTTCTTTTTTTCTCTTAACTCTGAGCTACATAATCTGATTACTTTACGTGACTATGATTACATTATTTTATTCTGCACCAGGTGGAGGATACATTGTGGAGACTCTAAAATCTTTTACTTCCTTTTTTTTCCTTTTTTAAAAAATCGATGTTCAAATGCAGTTGTCTCCATTTCCCTCTGAAGAATGTTGTTGTTGTTGCTCTCAGCAGGCAGTTGCCTTGGCTGGACTTAAATGGCACATGGTCTGCCCTATGGGTTGTTTTCCACTAGACTCATTGCAGTTTTTCCACGAATGCAGAGTATAGGGTTATCCAAGCATTTACTGGGAGTATATGCATAGCTTTTGAGGCTTCTCACCCTGTGAATTTTCCTTTCTGGCATTTCCTCCTTTACTTTCTAGCTGCTTCAGTAGTTCTGAACCCTGTCAACTGAATCCTCAAGCTGCAGTGACTGCAGCTTACTGCCCGAATCCCCCAGCGTCACTTTGTCCTGGCATTTTCTTCCACTTGAGCTCTAGCAAACCAGTCATTGGAGGGAGTGTTCCCAGGTAAAAATTCACATAAACAAAAATCTTATCCAGTGTTTTTACTTCTTTCTAGACTGACTGCTCTTCATCTTCCTGCTTTTGGTAATTCTATAGTTTCATTATTTTAAAAACAATTTGTTCATAGTTTTTGTCATTGTTACCTGTAGGTCAGTCTGATGCAAGCTATTCTATCCTTTCTAGAAGCAGAGCTGCAGATTTAAACTTTCAAAAGACTCATCTGACGGCCTTGTGGTAAACAGTTTGAAGGAGACCCGTAATGAGTACAGGAAGATGTTGAGAGCTACAAAAGTAATCTGTGAGAGATATTTCAGTTACTTGGACTAATATGGTGATAAAGAAAATAATAAGTAGTCGACGAAGTTCAGACATGTTCATTAATTGTGGTTGACAAGATCCTTTATCCACATGTTGTTGAATTAAATAATTTAATATTTGCAGAATCATAAGGACAAATTATATCCTTGAAATGAAGACCTAGTCCTTTCATACTACTTAAGGAAAATGCCACCTTACTGAGACCTAAAATGGTATATGGCCTGTAACATGCAACTTTATATTATATACCACTTTGAAAGAGAGAAGATACATCACTGCCAATTCAACCTTGAGATGCCACTGAGTTTAAGATGAACCCTAACTTTAGAAGTATTAAAATACGAGAAAAAAGTCTCTCCTGGAATCAAGATAATATTGTATCTTATAAAAAACATTCTGAAAGTTCTCTAGTGTACACATTACTTTTTCTTTCTTCCTAACAGAACCTGAGTTTTGTTTCAGAAACTTGTATAATGTGACTAAGGGGAAGCTGATTTTGATGATGTTATCCATGATGATCTCATCTCCATTTCCAGGGACTGAGAGACCCCGATTTAATCTGGTCAAAGAAAGACATTTTCTGGGTGCTGCCAGTGATTTGGGCCCCCTTTTACTAAATCGAACCAATCAAACGAAAGGAAAGACTAATTTTTAATTGGAGGAAGAATTTTCATATCAGCTGGATTTGTTTGAGGAATTATGTTGCTTTCTGGTAGCCACCAACCTATTTTGCAAATCAGAAGGGAAGCTGGCCTGAGGACCAAATCAATGCAGAGAAATGGGCAGACAATAGGGAATCACAGAAAAGTAGAGTCTGTCCAAACCGATGCCCGGACTAACTACCCCACATCTGAATTACTTGTCGGTTTCTAATGTCAGTGTGATTTAATGTTTTGATTACGTGCATCCGAAAGCACGCTTGGCCATATACAGTCTAAGTCAAAATCCAGTACATTTAAAAAAAGTAAATTTATTGGAGCTACGTTGGTTAATAAAATTATATATGTTTCAAGTGCATAATTCTATGATCATCCTCAGTAAATTTCATTGTGTGTCCACCACCCAAAGTCAAATCTTCTCCCATCACCATGCATTTGACCCCCTTTTCCATTTACTACCCCCTACCTCCTTCCCTCCAGCATTTTCAACTGACAACTATCTTCTCTCTCACTTCCTCCTCCCCGAAAACAAAGGATCTGTCCTTTGTTCTCCTAATAACCATATCCTGACCTTATCCCAAATTTGCTGCTGCCACACTCTCTCACTCCTCAAGTGAACTTTCCGTGACTCTGGCTGACCTACTTCTCTTTTCTGCTTCTCTGTCCACTGTTGATAGTTTACAGCTGCTCTTCCTGGGACATGACCTAGATAAGATTGTTCACTGAGGTTATTTATTTTCTATACACTGGCAATAAATCATGCTTATTATAAAAGGCACAGACCAGGTGAATCATACCGGTGTGTTCTTCTAGTTCCTTTTTCTTTTCTAGGGTAGGTCCTGCAATTAAACACATCTTCTGTGAGAATTGTCCCTTTGATATTATCCTTTTAGAAGTTTCAGAAAACACTTAACAGTGTTAATAGTTCTTGGTCTAAACTTTATCCGTCTTTTCACTCCGTAATTGCTTTCATGACTAAGTGACAGTTCTGCTTCATTTTTCTGTTCAATTCTTCATTGACTCACTATTTTAACTCTTTATGATCATATTTTCTTTCTTAGCTTTTCAGCGAACATAAATTCTTACAATCTACATTTTCAGAATGAGAAAAAAATTAAAAATAGATCTTTCTTGTTATTTTCTAATAATAATATTCAACATTTATCATTTTTTCTCCCTCACTACCACGTGTAAAGGGGTAACAGTTTGCTTAAGCACAGAATGAAAGGCATCTGACAAGTTAAGTTCTCATCTGATACCTTGTTTGGCTTTAATTATATTTCAGAGAAGATCAAAACAGAGAGAAGATAAATGATATGCTTGAAATGTTACAGAAAACAGAATTAAGATTATAATACAAATTTAAAAGATAAAAATCTCAGTCTCTGGTCTCAGACATAAAAGAAATCTAGTTTTCAATAATTTATTTTATATTTTATTTTAACTTATTTTTTTGTCAATAAGGCATATACCCTCTTTTTTATTTATCAGGTAGAGTATTGGGGGTAACATAAGGAGAGAGGGCTGTTGGAGGGACTCTGGCCCCTCTTTGTATCCAAACTACTCTGAATACTATGAAGTTTCCCCAGTCTATTTTATCTCCTGCTGCTAATAGAGATCACTACTGCATCCCCTATACCACCAGACCTAATTCTACATCAACTGTGTATCTTGTCCTCGCAGAGTGTGTGCATGTGTATACATGTCTGTGTGCTAGTTACTCACTGTGTACGTTCGGAGGCAGTTTTAGTTGGTGGATGGTGGGTACAGAGGTAGAGAAAAACGGATTACTTTTCTGAAACATAGGCAAGAGAATTCTGACTGTACCAGGTAATTTCCAAATAGACTCACAAAGAAGTTACTTTTTAATGGCAGAGCTAAACTTAATAACACAAATCACCTTTTTGGTTTCTTGCCCCAAACTAGAGACATGGCTTTGGCACTTTCAGATCCATAGGCTATGTGTACTCTCAAAATATTCATTTTATGACATAAATGTATATTGCGGTCTCTTTAAGGCATAAGATACTTAAAAGCACAGGCTTTTGACACTCATAATTTTTATTTCCCTCAAAGCTATCTTTGTCATAAATTTCGAATGGCTATAGTATAAAATAAAACTTCCAGTATTCCAATTATATTTTTATTTTCTGCTGTTATACCTTTCCTGGAACAATAAACACAAAAAAGCCTCAGCTGTTACCTGAATAGGACGAGGGACCACTAATGAACAGAAATTAGAGGAAAAACACACATTGATTATTGTAGCAAAATATTACCTCATTATACCATTATTGAGCTCCAGCTGGTTTCGTTACTCTCAGTATTTCTCCCAGTAATTTTCTTATACCTATGTATGTTTAAAAAACACCTGTGACTGCCATATTTATCTTTCTAAAATACTACTTTGGTCTAGTTATCCATCTGCTCTTTTGCTTTTCATTTCCTATAAAGTCCAAAACTTTTAGTTTAGCATTTAGGTCCTAAAATCTAACATATTTTCATCTTAGTTTCTCATAAGATGTCTGCAAATAAATACAGGGATGGGCAAAAGTTGTGAGTACACTAAACACAGAGTTTAAAAAAAGTTATTGTAATAACCATAATCTGCATGTCATTTTTCCATACGAACAATTGTAAACCTATTTGTGCCCACCATTTATATACTCCTTCCTGACAGCTGGTTTAGCTATTTTATCCACCTATCTAAAAGTCTCTAACTGAAACATGCCTCAAATCCTTCTCTTCCCTGATGCCTTCTTCCGTCACCCACTGGAAACAACAGTAAGGCTTGCCTGTATCATCACCACAGTTCTGCACAACTGTCTGTCTGGTGTGTTCCTATCGTGTGATACTTTCTCAGCTGAGGAAGGCAATTCTCTGAACGGCAGGCCCAGGTCTCCTCTCACCTTACCATCTACTGCATAACATGCTCTGCACGGAGTAACCACTTGATAACTTTGCTAGATTTGTCCGAATGCTCAGCAAGTTTATTACAATAAAACCAGAGAGAAACTTTCCATTTTTGTTCTCTAACTATTCTGGATACTCAGTCAATTCCTTAAGATACACAATTCCACTTTACATCCATGATAAATATTCAAATACAGAACAAAGAATTTATAACCATTCACACCATTATTTCATTGGCTACTCCATTACAACCAAAAATGTCACAGAATAAAGAAGAGAAAAAAATACATATTGTAACCCTCAAAAACCTCTAAAGAAAACAACCAATAAATGGTTAGTCACCTAGAACTGAGTACCATGATCACTTCTGATTTTATAAAGAAAACTTTAAAAAATACAGTGTTTTTCAGTATCTCCTAAACATAAATACAAAAAGTTCATTTGAGTCCATTTTTTATGGCATATGTAGCACAGCTGAAGGATTCTGCAGAGGATGAGGTATTTACCTTCTCTTTGGTGATTCCATTTAATCCCCAACCCACATGTACTACTAACAATAATAAAAATAAAATCAGTAATAACCGCCAATTGAGAATGGCTATTCCTAATTTAAAATATGTTGTGCAAGATCTTCATGGTTATTAATAAAATATTAAATAATTTTATATAATAATTCATCATTCATATACTTTGTTACATGTGCATGTAACAGTTTATTTTAGACATAATTTTAGTGATTCCAAACATCAAACTCACATATATCAAGAGCTGTGGAAACACTCTGATTTTCTATGACATACAAAAAGTGTTAATCCTATGACAGACTTGAAAACTAAACAGTTATCATAAACACTTTAATATGCTGTATTAAATTTAAAATTAGTCACAAATATGCAATGGCATGTGGTTTAGAAATATTAATGTTAATTTTAAATATGCTAATTGTGTACATTAATAAATATAAGTTAGATTAACCATTGTAAATTTGCAAATATGGACCTAAAAGTCTAAAAGTCTCTAACTGAAACATGCCTCAAATCCTTCTCATATTATAATTGAATTCTTTATAGATAACCAGCCATAATATTTAAGTGGAAATCACATCCAGCTAATCATTTGAGTGACCATGTATCATACCTAATAAGCAGATTTGATAGAATTCTATTTAAATATGCTAAATTGGAGATTCCTTAAGACTATCCAAACAGAGTTAGCCATCCAACCATAGAGAAGAGGAATCTGAATTTATAAACAATAAAGCCATTAAAGAAGATGGATGCATGGATAGGAAAATGTACAGACTAAAACACACCTTCTTCCAGACATACTTCATTTTTAATTCAAAATCACACACATATATACCCATATATGTATATATACATGGACATAAACACAAAAACAACTGTGTTAATTTGCATGTGCCTGGTGTATACAATTGTTGGATTTCTCTCTAAAAACCGTAAGTGGAATGGTTTCCTAAGGTAGTGAGCTGGGACAATAAAAGAAAAAAAATAATGGCTTTGAGAAAGTGGATATTTAAATAAGTTATATTCTTTCTAGGGGTTATATATCAGATCCATTTGTTGGTCGAAAGAAATTTTTCAAAATTTGCTAGTCTTTCTGCTTCCTTTATAGCAATTCTGCTTAAGAATCAAATATAATTTTGATTAAAGTTTTGTTCTATCTTATCAGGCCTCAGCAAACCTAGCTTACTTAATGTTTAAAACTGCTGTGGCATTTGGAAATTTTATGCATATATTCTTTAGTCAAGACTTCCTTTGTTATATCACTGAAAGTCTTCCTCTGTATATATCCATCCTCAAAAAAATCCAAACAAAGTAAGTGTTTAAATGAAGTTGACTGGCAAACATTGCCACTGGATGGAGGAGCACAGTCATCTCTATTTGAAGAATTTACCTGTATAAAAGACTATATAAAGTCCTAAACAATGTTCAGGTTTGAGAAATTTTAAAAAGTTAATTCGACTTGGCATCCAAACAATATAAAATGGTGTTTTAGATGACTTCTGAATTTTACCATATGCAACATTTTAAAAATTCAACGCATTCCTAATTGCTTTGTGCAATAAATTTATAGACACTTGATGGAAGCAAAGTTTCTAAAGGACCTCTTTACTAATCATTTTTATTTCAGACACAATTAATGCCATATTTTCATTGGACTATAAGCAGGGGAAAGAACTCTTCTTCAAATATTTGTTTGTCTCATTATCCTTGGACCAGTTATTTTCCATTTCTTTTTAGCTCTTTGCCAGGAGTTCAGTTGTTTGTTAATTTACTCATTGCATAAACAACATTTAGGTATTGAGAATTCATGGAATATTATTTGCAATACATGCATGTCTAAGTGCCTTCTCATCCATCCATAGTTCAAATAATTATTAGAGTTATCCTATGAGATAATCAGGGCTGGCACTGTAATTTTCATTTTACTGATAGAAAGAATTAAGGAGCAGAGAGACCACTTGATTTCCTGAAGATCACACAGTAAGTCGGTGATAGGATGGAAAGAAGATGGGACCCCTTAAAGGTACCCTTTCAAAGTAATAATTAATTTCAAGTTATAAGTATAAAATGAATTTAAATTGTCCCTTTTGGGCCTATTCTCCACTCTGGATTACCTGAGCTTCAGATAATCTGTTAAACTCTTCTGGAAATGATTCAGAGTAAATATGGGACCAAGAAGCTATAGAATATAGTATTGCTATCTCTTATACGAGCATCATTTCTTTGCTACCCTCAACAATTGCTACCATATCTACATATCACAATGATTGTTATTTACTTAACATTTTCTTTCTTCATCATAAAAACCTACTTTATTGTCCCCTACAAAATATCTCACTTATCAAAAATTTATGTAATATGTATGTTTGTACCTACAGGAGTCTTGGGTCAATTAAAATATGAATTCTGACTCACTCAGTTCAGCATTTCTGAAAAATAATTTAACCTTTCTAAAAGTTAGCTTTCTTAGATGTTATTTTAAATAATAAAATTTGCCTGGTCTGAATTGTTTAGATTATAAATAATGTATGTCAGGTGACTGGCACATAGAATTTACTCAATAAATTGTCTTTATTTTAGACTTTGCAAGTCTAAACCTTTTAGTTTTTCTTAAAATAATATATTGGTTTTGTTAAACTTACTAGTTATTCACTTCCTGCCATTTAAAAGCCACCCAACCTAGCCTTTCTTTCAAGTCTTCCTCCTCTTGGCGTATCCTGTAAAATGTCTCCTAAAATGTCATCACACTAGACGTGTTCCATTTTTTCCCTCTACCTTGGAGTAAATATAAATTACTGATGTATGCCATCCAACATATTTCAGAATATAACCTTTGCGTAAACTCCAGATTTATCACCACGTTCACCCCTACACATGACTTCCCCTCCAGCCAAGCTGGACCAATGCACTTTCCTATTTTTCTATTTATTTTTCAAGTAATTCTCAGTCTTCAAACTAAGTTCTAATCTACAACAGAATAATAACACCCTTATCCTGACTTTCTCTTCAGAAATGCCTTAAATATTCTTGGCCCTTTAATCTTTCATAAAATTTAAGATTCAAATTATCAAGTTCCCAAAATAACACTATTAGAATTTTGTTGAATTTATAGATGGGTTTTTAGATGAATGATTTCTCATGATATTAATTTCTATTATCCATGATGGTATATGTCCCTCTTGTCTTCTTTGTTTCCTTAGTAGAATTAAATGGGTTTTTTTGGAGGCCTTAAATATGTTTTATTAAATGTACTTAGCTATTCTATTACTATTGCACATAGTTTTTGTTGTTGTCATTTACTATCCAGCTATTTGTTGTTGGTGTATAGATATGCAAATTAAAAAATAATCTTATATCCCCAGTCAGCTTACTAAATACTCTTATTATATTCAATAATATATCTTTAGATTATTTTTAATTTTCTATTTAAATGATCATAACGTCTGCAAGTATCATTAACTTTTAGCTTCTTACAATCCTTAGACTTTCAATCACAGCCTGAGGCCTCCAACACAATGCTGAATACAATGATGACAGCTTTGTCTCAGCCAGGGGCAACCAAGAACAGGTATTTCAATCGTGGAGACAGTCCCAAGGAAGAACAGGAGACTGACAGGGTAAAATATGTAAAGAGTGAAAGCCAATACAAGAGTAGGTAAATGACTGATTACCTCTGTGAAAAATGGGGCTTGGTATCATCAAGATAATGTAAGATACTGTGAAGGGTACACCTCACAGTTCACTTGAACGAAGGGAAGGAGGAGCATTGATCCTCTGACTCTTATCCCCCACTGGTCAAAAATCGTCCACGAATTAAGAACTCACTCACCCTCCCAGGGCACATGTGCATAGATGCCAGTTAAATTTTCACAGGTCTCTCAAGTCCCTGCAGGAAAATCCCCAGGAAGAAAGTGAAAATACATGAGGTGGCTGAGGCGATGCCCTGTCAGTTTATCCTCATGTGAAGCTCCTGGTGATAGTGTGGAATAAAAAGTGAGCCGAGGCCAACTTGGGGATAGGAGCCAACAGTCAGACCAGTTGCAACCTTTTTGTCAGAGAGAGAATGAGGAGAGAGGAGAGGAAATAAGAGTACACTGTACATCAGAATGACCTCATCTTAACCAACTATATCTGCAATGACCCTATTTCTAAACTTTCTAATAGGATGTATTCTGACATACACTAATGTTTAAGACTTCAGCATTTTTAGAAGACAATTCAACCCATGTATGTAGTTTAATTTCCTTTTGATATTCTATTTCGATTACACAAAGTGTGTTTCTCAGCCCTGATTTCCATTACTGGAAGGACATATAAAAAACACTAATACTTAAGCCATACTCTAGCAGAGGTGTCCAACCTGTGTTCCATGGGCCACACGCAGCACAGGATAGCTATGAATTCAGCCCAACACAAAGTTGTAAATTTACTTAAACCTTTTTTTTTTTTTTTGCTTACCAGTTTTTGTTAGTGTTTGTGTTTTTATTTTGTGTCCCAAGACAATTCTTCCTCTTCCAGTGTGGCCCAGAGATGTCAAAAGTTTGAACACCCTTGCGAACAATGGAATTAAAATTTTTCTGAATGGGGCTAGGGAAACTATGTTTTCTAAAGCTTCCCTGAGTGATTCTGATACCCAGATAAATCTGAGAACACTGAGAGAAGTTACGTATGAACCCCAATTAATCTCAACCATTACTACCAGCAGGTAATGCCTTGATGGATCTACCAACTCATCCTGCTAGTTTATAGTTGAGCAGCTACAATCTCTAGTTGTTCATAACCTTTGTATGTATGAATAATTCATATCTCCAATTAAATTAATAGAATTATGTATACCTTTATACAAGTTTATATATACACATAAATAAGTATACTCAATTATAAATGTACACACTCACAAACAAACATACACACACACACATTCTCTCTTTTGCTAGAATATAACCTTTAAGAAGCTATGGATTTTTGTGTTTTGTTCTATGCTAGACAGTGCCATAGCTGAGGGGGCTAGGGGAAGTGTTGGGAATGGACATTCTCCATCATTTTAAAACTAACATTGGATAGAATTTCTAGCACATTATGATAACCAAAAACAGACTTTTAGCTAATTTTATTATTGTTTTTAAATTATCTATTAACAATGAATCTCTCAGTCTTTGCACTCACCTCTCCCCCATTAGCCACTGGTTCCTGGCAAATCCTAGGTGCTCTATAAATATTAATTGATTGAATGAATCCATTAGTATAAGGTGCTCAATAAGTACT
>PVKM010038802.1:0-13985 GCA_004027735.1 Carollia perspicillata | reverse complement strand
TTTCAGTATCTGATGTGGTCTCTCCTCTTTTATTCCTAATATTGGCAGTATTTAATTTTTGTTTTCTTAAATAACAGACCTTATTGATTTTAAGCAGTTTTAGATTTACACAAAAATCAGCAGAAAATAAGAGGAGTTCCCATATGCCTGCTCAGCCCAACCCAGTGTTTCCTATTCTAATGTCATGCAGTAGTGGTGCATTTCTCAGAACTGATGAGCCAATATTGATACCATTATTATTAACTAAAGTCCATAGTTTACATTAGGGTTCATTCTTTGTGTTGGAGATTCTGCATATTTTGAAAAAAATGTATAATGATATGTATTCATTGTTACAGTATCATGCAGAGTATTTTCACCGTCATAAAAATCCCCTGGGCTCCACCTCTTCACCCTTCCCTTCCTCCTCCGAGTCCCGGACAACCACCCGTGTTCTTACTGTCTCCATGGTTTTGCCTTTTCCAGAATGCCATACAGTTCGAAGCATATGTATGTAAACCTCATATTGGCTTTCTCACTTAAAACAGATCGTTTTCCTCTTTCCACACCCCCACCATCAGTCTTGCTAAGGTATTAACAGTTTTATTACTTTTTTATTTTAATTATCTGTAGGTAGTACTGATTTTTTTCTATATATTTTTTTTGTTTCATTGGTTTTTGTTTATTATTTCCTCTCCTTTCTTTGGGATTAGATTGTTCTACTTTTTCTACTTCTTATTTTGTGTTCAGTATGCTCTACTTTTTCTAACTTTTTTGGTGGAAACAAGATGATTTTCAATCCTTCTCTAAAGAACACACTTAAACATATAAAATTTCCTCTTGCAATTTGATATGTTTTAAATTTTTTATTTAGCGGGAAATATTTTCTAATTTCCCTTGTGATTTGTTATTTCACCCATGGGTTATTAGATGTGTTTTTCAGTATTCAAATATTATAGGGATTTTTAAAAACCTTACTTACATATTTAAAAAATACATATCTTATTGCTGTCTAAGTTGATTCATATGCGATCAATGAACATGCTCAGTAAGATTTCAGTCTTTGAAATTTATTGAGACTCGTTTTAAGGTCTAGAATAAGGTCTTTAGTAGTGAACTTTGCACTTATTCTGCAAAGAGTTCGTATTTTGCATGTAGTCTGCAGTTAAGTGCAGTGTTCCATGAGTGTTAATTAGGCCAAGATGGTTGATACTATTGTTTAGGTCGATCTGCTTACTGGTTTGGTTTGGTTTGGTTGTTTATTTTTGTCTAGTTCTATCTACTGCTGAGAAAGGAGTTTTAAAATCTCTTATTGTGAACTTACCTGTTCTCTCTTTAGCTCTGTCAGTTTTGTACTTTGAGGCTCTGTTGTTGAATACTTACTTCCATTTAGATCGTTCTATCTTCTTGATGAAGTGGCCGTTTTATTACTTTTAAATCTCCCTCTTTATCTCTGCTAATACTCTTTGTCTTGAAGTGTACTTTGTCTGATAAAAGTCACAAAAGCTCTCTTATGCTTAATATTTGCAAGATATATCATTCCCCATCCTACCCCCTTTTTCATTTTAATTGTGTTTTTCTATCTGAGGTGTATTTCTTTTTTTTAATATTTTCTTTTTATTTTATTTTTTTTAGAGAAAGGGGAAGGGAAGGAGAAAGAGAGGGCGAGAAATATCAATGTGTGGTTGCCTCTCGTGTGGCCCCCACTGGGAACCTGGCTCACAACCCAGGCATGTGCCCTGACTGGGAATCGAACCGTGACCCTGTGGTTCACAGCCCGAGCTCAATCCACTGAGCTACACCAGCCAGGGCCAAGGTGTATTTCTTATAAATACATAGAGCTGAGCTTTGCTTTTTGTTCAGTCTCACAGTCTCTACCTTTTAGTGCATCTACATTTAGTGTATTTATCAATATGGCTGCACTGAGGTGCACTTTTTTCATTTGTTTCTCTCTGTCCCATCTAGGCTTTGTTTCCTACGGCCTCACTTTGATGGAATGATTCATTGATTTTAGTTTATCAAATATTTTGTAGTACCCCTTTTAATTGCTCTAAGGACTCTTTAGCTATATCTTTATTATATACTTTAATACTTGCTCTAGAGAGTTCACTATATATCCTTAAATTATCACATTCTACTTACAGTATTAACATGTAATATGTGAAAACTTGACTTAAATGCTATGACAATAAGAATACAAAGGAAGGGACGTGATAGAATTGTATTGTGTTAGAGTAACATGAGGGACACTTGCAATATTGAAACTCATCAGCATCTTGACTGTGGTTGATGGATAAATGAACGTACACACGTGACAAAATTGTATAGAATGTGATATACATGCAAATGAGTACAAATAAGGCTGGGAAAATCTGAATGAGACCCATGGACCATATTAATGTCACTGTCTTGATTGTGATATTATATTATAGATTTACAAAATGCTAACCATTGGGGAAAGCTGGGCAAAGTTTACAAGGGATCTCTCTATTATTTCTTGTAACTGTGTGTCAATCTACAACGATCTCAATAGAACTTTCAACTTAAAAAAATGTTCTTGCTATAAGGTAACCAAACTTGATTGCTTAAAGTCAGGGGCCTTTCAAGTACCAGGATTTTTACTTTTACTCATATACCATAAAAATAGACAATTCAACACCTCTTTACAGTTCCTGATGCCTGGCTCGCAGAGAGTGGGAGCAGGGATTCAGAACCGTGTTTATCAACTTGCCTGCACTCACCTGTGCTGGTTGTGGGCTGGCTGCAGAACTACGGCCCTTCTTTGCCATGGCCCAGGCTTGAGAGACCCTCAGAAAAGTAATTAGTCAAATACCCAATCCAGCCACCTGCGTTCCTGCAGCACTGGGTTAAAATTATCCTAGTCCAAAGAGGTTTATCCACATTTAAGAATTTACAAGAAGAAAATTCTGTAACTTTGTTTAATCAACAAATGTTTCTTGAACAGCTATTTATCTTCTAAATGCTGAGAAAACAGGAATGAATATAGCACAGTTATTGACTTCAAGCAGTTTGGGATTTTAATGTAGAATCCAAACTTATGTCCTTGTTATCACTACACAGATGTGCTAGAAACATGCACAGTGTGCTATGGAAACATACGGAAAGGGCCTTCTACAGAATCAAGGGAGTCCGCAAGGGCTTCTGAGAAAAGGATGTTTGAACACAGTCTTTAAGGATAAGTAGAGGCAAGGAAGAGGTGAGGGGCACTTGAGGGAGAGGCAACAGCAAGGTCAGGTAGCCCCACAGGTCAGGAGAACAAGCAGTTCACTTTGAGTGGAGCGGAGAGCAAGGGCTGGCAGGAAATGAGGACAGAGAAGTTGGTGGATCACATCAGAATGGCTTTATGTGCCAACTTAAGGAGCTTGTACTTTGTCCTGGGGATTACAGGGCACTTCCCTCGCACATTTCAGGGTTTACATTGGTGTCCTCTCATAAGGATACTAGTCATCAGATCAGGGCCCACCATATCCAGTATGACCTCATATTAACTTAATTACATCTACTGTGACTGTATTTCCAAGTAAGATCACCTTCCTGGGTTACAGCTGGTTATGAATTTTGAGGGAACACAATAGTGGGTCATGGTGGGTGTTCCCCACAAAATTCACATTTACCTGGAACCTCAGAAGGTAAGCTTATTTGGAAATACAGTCGTAGTAGATGTAATTATTTAAGTTAATATGAGGTCATGCTGGATAGGGTATGCTCTAAGTCCAATGCCTGGTGTCCTTGTAAGAAGAGGAGAGGACGCGCAGAGATATACATAGAGAATAAGGCCATGATTATATACATAGAGACAGAGGTCGGGACTGGAGTGAAGCAGGTACAAGCCAAGAAGTGCCAAGGATTGTCAGAAAACACTGGAAATGGAAAAGAGGCAAAGGAGGACTCTTCCCTAGAGCCTTCAGAGGGAGAATGGCCCTACCGACACCTTGATTTTGGACTTCCGGTCTTAAGAACTGAGACGGAATACATTTCTGTTGCTTTAAGCCACCCAGTTTACATAATTTGTTACAGTAGCCTGAGGAAACTAATGCAATATTTAAACCACATTCTGCTTTCTCTGTGTTAAGCCCATTGTAGTGGTTTTAAGATATGTCTACAATTTTTTTTTATTCTTCCCCTCGAGAGGTAGAGACTAATTCCTCTCCCCCTGAGTACTGACTTACTTCTGATGAGTAGAATGCAGGGGAAACGAGGGCGAGCAGCTTTGGAGACCAGGCAGGGGTTGGCACACCACAGTCTGTGGGCTGACTGCCTATTTTTAGAAATAAAATTGTATTAGAACATGCCATGCTCATTTGTTTATGTATTGTGCATGGCTGTTTTTGCACTAAAACGACTGAGGTGAGTAGTATGCAGGCCTTTATTGACATACGAAGCCAATATTTGTCATCTAGCCCTTTAAGTAAGTTCGCAGATCCCTGAACTAGGTCATAAAACGTACTGCAGGTTTCTGCTTGCTCTTAACTTGCTCTGGGGAAACCCAGCTGGCTTGTCACGAGGAAGCTCAGACGGTCCCGATGAAAGGCCCGCAGGGCAAGAAACTGCAGCCTCCTGCGCACAGCTACGTAAGTGAACACTCTTAGAAGTTAAGCTTTCGGATGACAGCACCCCGGTCAACAGCCTCACCGCGCTTCATGAGAGACCCTGAGCCTGCAAGCTGCTCAGTGTGTCTTACCTACGTCACGCGCTTTTGCTATTTTAGAAACAGACTGGGAAAAGAGACCTTTATACTCAATATAATGAAACTCCTAGATGACCAGCCAAGACTTTTAGGAAACAGAGGATATTGGAAGGCAAGGGCTCTATCTTCTGTAGTTTTCATAGTTCTCCTTTCTAACATAGCACTGAGTATGATCATTGCCAGTTAGTGATTTTGACCGTCACTGACAAAATAATTAGGTTTCTAAACCATGCTTATTTGAGTCATCAGGTAGAATGTTTATTTAATAAATACTCACTGCTAGTATATTAAAAAAATACTCATTGCTAGTTATTATTATGTTAATCACTATTTTTATATAAAAACGAGTATTTAAGTATGCCATTATAATCTTTACTAGGTGTGCCTCAAGGGTGTTAGTTGCTTTCTATGAAAATGAACCAAATTGTCTCCAGTTGGGATAGCGTTACATTCTGTGGTTGTTCTATTGCCGCATAGCAAACAGTATCACAAACTTAGTGGCTTAAAACAACACACATTTACTACCTCAATTTCTGAGGGTCAGGAATCCGAACATGGTCCAGCTGGACCCTCTCCCTAGGGGGGGTAACCTTACAAGTTACTCAACAAGGTGCTGGCCAGGGCTAGACTCTCACCTGGAAGCTCCACTGGGGAGCTCCCGTGGTTGTTGACAGCATTTGGTTCCTTGTGGTTGTAGGACTGAGGGCATCCATTTTTTTGTTGCTCGGTTGTTGTGGCCTATTGGCCAGAGGCTGCACTCAGCTCACAGAGGCCACCCAAACGTCTGTGCCATGTGGAGTCCCCCCACATGGCCACTTGCTTCCTCGGGGCTGGCAAGGGAGGGACTCCGGTGAGACAGGCACTAGGGGCTTGTATAACATCCTCACATAATTGTGTGCATATGATCACCTACATCCTAGCCCCTTTACGGCACTCTGTTGTTTAGAAGCAGCCTCACTCACACTCAAGGGGCTGGGTCCCAAAAGGCGTGCTCATTAGGAGATGGGATTACAGGGGCCGCCTTGCATGTGTGTCTGCCACAGGGTTCTTAGAGATCATGCAAACCCTCTGTGCAGGGTAGAATTAATGCTCTGCCAAAGATTTCTGTACCTAAAAAGGGAGTGTAATGTGTTATTCTGGGTGGTTTTTTCTCCTCTGTATTGCAAATGCATGACGCCCAGGAGGGTGTTGGAAATATTCCCTTTAGGAATATTGTAATGTCCCCATTTAGTTTTGTTTTAAATAATTATGTGATGATATCTTTATAACTAGATCCTTTTTTGCAAATTTTTGATTACTTGTTTAGAATAAATTCCTTGAAGTTGAATTTTGGATCAAAGGATGCTCACATTTTAAGACTACTGATACCTTTTGCCAAATGTACTTCAAAAAAGTTGCAATCATTACTGAACCTTCAGCAGTGTACGAGAGTGTGTTTCCCAGACTCTTTCCTGAGCAGTGGATCACAGTGTAAAACAGCAGTCTGAGCGCTTCTGCAAGGGAAACTGGTATCTCCTTGTGTTGGGATTTGCATTTCTTTGATGCTGACTTGCACATTTTTATTGGTTGATGCTGACTTGCACATTTTTATTGGCCGTTACATTTTTTGTGTGTGACTTTCTTGTTCACAAACCTTTTCTCCCCACCCTCACTGCTGCCATTATTTGTATGTTTATCTCCCTTGATAATCTTAGAACTCAACAGTTGTTCAAATTAGTGAAAGTCTATTTTGTACTTCATTTTTCCAGTAGCTCTGAATTGGGTTTTTCTCAACGCAAAGGATAGACTGATTTTTGCACATGAGACAGACTAGAGAAAAAATGACATATATGATGTATGATAAAAATGTTGTGATATGATATAGAAAATGACCAATGGTATATGATGATAATGATGTCAAACTGTAACTTGACAAAGCCACTTAGTACTGCTCTGTGTAGCTTATTTGCTCTCTTTCTGCACCATTTCCTTATTGGTCATCATTCAGGATCCTAGAATAACTGGTAGCTTAATTAAAAATACAGAATAATGACATTGATCTGTCTACTTCTCTGACTTATCAATTATTCTATGACACTTTCTCTTTTAAGTTTTTCAAGCTTATTTTTCAAGTGTTCAGTGGCTGGTAGCAGCAGAAAGCATCCTTTCATTTGGCTCAAATGTAATCAGGCATTTAAGGGGTGGGGGTGGGGGGGGAGCATGAAGCAGAGTTCCTTACCTGCGAAGAGCTTGGTCATGGCAGCTGCTCCAGAAATAGAAATTCAGCATGAAACTTGTGAGTATTTTATAGCCCAGCGAAGAAGTAAGCTCCAACAAATACTCTTCTTGGGAAAATGCATTTTATTTTTCAAATGTTGCAATGTTCACTAGTCATGAACATTGTGTGTTTTAGCATTTTTCTGGAATGTTGTACTCTCCCCCTACCTCATTTTATATTGGTAGTGAAAGCTACTTCAAGACACCAGCCTCTTTTTCAGAGGATTGGTCTTTCGAATGAGGACCAGTTCATACAGGGCCTTCAGTGACTTAACGTACTGAAAAGACATGCTAAGAAAATGTGGCCTTTTGAGACCACCGTTTCCATTATGGGTGGTCTTCAGTGGGGCTTCATTTTGCTAAAATTCAGGGCTAATACGTGTCTCAAGAGTTTTTGTAATAATTGTGTTTAGATCATAATATTCCCTCTAAAGTTAGATAAGCGTTGTCTGTAGTCCGTTCCGCAACAGGGTCAGGCACACCTGCTATTGTTTGCAAACTGCAGTGACTGGTGGGTGGTCTGTACTGCAGGCCAGGAAGAGGCTGTAAGATAGGCCTAGGGGTTGTGGGTTTTGAGGGGCAAGGGGAACATTTGCAGCTGGGCCCATTGAAAGCTAATGATGATTTTGATGACGGGAAAAGCAGATTGTTCGGAACAAGCAGAGGCTAGAGAAAAAACATGGAACTGTAAGCACTGGCTTTCTTCTCTGCCCTTTCTTAGGATTACCTCAGAATGAAGAGCAGATTAGGACACAGGAACAAAGTACAGGTGGTCTAGCGTAGATTTTCCTACTCCGAAGGGGTAGGTGGTAAGGGGTTGGTGGTAGTGGGAGGAGTCTAAAGCATTCCCTCACCCTCAGTTCCATCCCAGCTCAAAGTCTGTGTGTGAACATGTATTAAGGAAGGACAGTTGCCAGTCCTGGACTGCGTGGTTCTTCGGGGACCATGTGCTTGTCACCAGATCTCAGCTCCACTCCAGCACACACGGAGAGCCCAGCAGGCTTGTGTGGGTGAGTGAGTGGAGTTAACTGCCTCGCAGTGACCATTTCCTCTCGTTCTTTCCTTTCACATTTCCCTAAAGCTGCACTTTCTTCATCTACTCCACAGCAGGCTGCGTGCCTACACCAGGCATGCATTAGCATTAGCGCCTCCTCTCAGCAAGCGTGCTGCTCAGGAGAGGAGCTTCTGTTAGAGAATGGCCATGCGGACAGCCAATAGGGAAGAGAAATCTAGTCTGAAGGCTTTGGGGGTGGTTTTTAAAAGATTGAAGCATTAAAACTTTCTAAGCTAAAGAAAAAGAAGGAGTTCGATGAGAATTAAAAATATACTCCCAGGCCCTGGAAGATTGAATTAAGAGCACTTAAACATTGATTCAAGTATTCTCAAATTGTATGTTCTGCATTTCCAAAGCACTTGTTATCGGGAAGTGATCTGCTTCCATAACACTTTTATGACCATTTCCACTTGAAGGGTATTGGATCTCTAATTGCCTGGGTCTGTTTTTGTTTGGTTGTCCTTAGTTTAATAGCACCGTATACTGGTGCTAGTATTTTCTCTTGTGTTAGATCGCAGATACTTTTGAGACTAAACATGTGATTTTAAAAATTCTTGTTGGCTCTCCTTTAGAACTGAGGACAGTATTCTGTGCCCGGGAGTACTGAGTAAATCTTGACTGTGTCACAGAAAGAAAGAGGCAGTGTTTGTGGTCACTGCTAGTGCACAGATACACAGCATGAGGTCATTCAAAAACATGCAGGGGACTTGGGATCAAGTTCTAGCTGTGCCACAAATTCCAAGACTATGGATAAATCTCTCAACCTCAGTTTCTTCATATGTAAAAAAAGAAGAAGACAGTAGATTTGAATGTTAAGGTTTCTCCCAGGTCCTTGATTCTCAGAGTCAGTATTTCTTCTCAGGATGTCTGCAACAATATTGCTTATTTATCTCATTTAGAAAACAACCATATACCACCTACCAACAGGATGTGCTGCTAGCTGGGCTACAAACTAAGCAGCAGTAACCGAACCTCAAAAAAGTTGGTGGCTCAAAAAGGGAAGAATGTTATTACAGCCTTCACAGACAGGCCTAGAAGTAAGTAGGCAGGTATTCCAGGGCAGATGGATAACTCCAACTTCCTAAAACAGCCGAAGCCCAAGGCTACGTCTGTTTCGTTCTCTGCCACTGCCTGGGGTGTGATTATCTCCTGTGTGCTGGAAGCTGACTCAGCCTGGGAAAGATGAGTGAGAGTCCAGGACAAGCAGCTTCATTTCCAAGGAGACCTGGGAGTTTCTCACATCACGTCTGCTCACATCCCATTGTCTACAACTTAGTCTCATGTCACATCTGCAGCCAGGAGGACGGAAAAGCAGCATGGCATGTACCCACCTAAAGCTTGAAGAGTGGCTGTAGGGGTAAGGATTCCATAATGAAAAGGAGAGAGAGATTGGATACAGGGGGACAGCCTTCATCACTATACCTTCTTGATTATTTTAAGTCACTGTAACAACTTTACTGTTCATTGTGTTTTCTTATCTAATGATAGTGCCGAGATCAGGATCTGTAATTTGTCCCTACATGTGTACCCCACAGCATGTACAAGGTATCTTAAACATAGATGTCATTCAATGACATACATCAGTTTAATTTATATACTGGTTTTTCAGGGCATCTAGGTAACTAGTATACCCAGCACACTCCCTCCTACTCCCTGCTCTATTTACATATTGCGTGTTCAGTGAATGTTACATGTAAAACTTTTATTCTCAACCCAGTTGAGGAGACTAGATCAGAACCTATGAAGTAGTAACATTTAAGAATATATATTATAAAGTGATTGATTTGGGGCAGGTTGAGACTCATAGCAGCTACTATCTTTCCCTACTACTTACTAGTAGAGGTAGTACTGGCCTATTCGGAGGTGGCGTGATTGACTGTAACGGAAACCCAAGTGCTTTCCAGTGTGGCAGCATCATTTGGTGTTAGGTGTACTCCCTGGACATATAATTAACTATATTTATGAGTAAACTTTGAAACAGATCTTTCCCCGAGAGATTTTTGGTTTCTGTTTCTTGGTTTCCTTTTTGGTGTTAATAATAAAAAGCCAGTGGAGTGCCAAGTGTGAATTTATACAGTATGGGCCTGCTTACGAACAGTCACAGGGCTCATTTTAAAAACAGGCCACCGTTTACTGACTCAGTTTTTAACATCGTATCCATTCTAGACTCCAGTTCTTTGGCTGCTGCACATGTACACTGTAACCCTAGATGGGAATAAAGACTACTGTATGTGCCTTACCACTTCTACACTGGATACAGACAACCTTCAAAGCATTGTCCCTGTTTTCTCCCATCCAGTCCCCTTCAAGGTCTAATTCCAGTTTACCTCCTTTTGTAACTGTATGACTATAACCACTTAACCCCAAAAGATCATTCTATCAGAAAAAGCAGAAGACTTAATTCAAGCCCTGGGAAGAACCGAAGCATAACAACAGGGTGTGTTTGTACAAGAACAAGCCTTTATTCCCTTTACAAACATACCAACTTGCCAAAAACAAGCGAACGGCCACAACAGGCCGTTTATAGTCTGCTCCAGGCAGAGTGGCTTCCAGCCTGTATTCAGCCTTACCCCACATTCCCAGAGCTCTTACTTAGCCTCAATTCCAGGCATCTTTGTTGTTGGTACATTTTTCTTGAAAGAACTTACATTTTTTCCGTAAGGGACAAGGTTTTTTTCCTGTTAAGGGCTTGCTCTTCTCTCTCAATATCAACAGAGGGCAGCAGAGAGCAGCACCAGGTAGCCTAACCTGTAGGTCTCAAACTGGGGCAGTCCCCATCCCCTGGTTCCTAGGAAGACAGGTAGATGCCTGGGAGATTTTTTTTTAAACCTATGACAAAGACGTGAGCTATTACAGGCATGGGGAGTGCTAAACCCTTTGCATTATGTAGAAAAGTCCTATGCAAGGAAGAATATCCTTACACCCAGATGTCACTTAACTTCCTTCTAGTTCTGCTGTCCAACCTCAAGTAAAACATTCCTGCCTACTTCGCTCATTTAGCTTTCTCACCATTTTGTATTCCTCCTCACCAATGCTGCGATACCAAGAACTGGCTTTTCATCGTCATGTTGTCACTTCTTAAATTCACTTTTAATTTGTAGTCTTTGGATGGTTATAGACAGATCTTTGACTGGGGGAGGGTTATGGGTAGTGGATAGAATTTAAAAGTACAGTAGTTCCCCTTTATCCAAAGTTTTGTTTTCTGTGGTTTCAGTTACCTGCAGCCAACTGTGGTCTGAAAATATTAAATGGAAAATTTCAGAAATAAACAGTTCATGAGTTTTAAATTGTGCACCATTCTGGGTAGTACGATAAGATTTCTTGCTGACCAGCTCTCCGACCTGCCCGGGGCATGAATCATCCCTTTGTCCAGCGTCACCGCCATATATGCTGCCTGCCCACTGATCACTCAGCAGCTGACTGGGCTATCAGATTGGCTGTCTCGGTATTGCAGTGCTTGTGTCCTAGTGCCCATCGTTTTACTTAATCATGGACCCAACACACAAGAGTGTGATGCTGGCAATTTGGAAATGCCAAAGAAAAATCATAAAGTGCCTCCTTGTAGTGAAAAGGTGA
The DNA here is from genome assembly GCA_004027735.1 of Carollia perspicillata. NCBI lineage: Eukaryota > Metazoa > Chordata > Mammalia > Chiroptera > Phyllostomidae > Carollia > Carollia perspicillata. Next base: position 2,412 of record PVKM010038802.1, on the reverse strand, counting down.
GTGTGTACAGGAAAAAAACATGGCTGCATAGGGTTCAGTGGTATCTGTGATTTCAGACACCCACGTGTCTTGGAACACTTCCCCTGTGCATAGCAGAGGACTGCTGTAGAGTCAGTAGGTGACAGAGTGGGTGACAGAGTGTACATAGAGGTGGACTCAATGCACCGGTCTAACTGAGTTTGATTTCTCACCTGTAACATGGAGCTAACACCTACCCTGTTTTAAACTACTTTGCAAATTGTAAAGTGAAGTACAAGGTTGTTTACAAAAGTATGTCTAGAACCAGCTTTGTTCCCAATTATTATTTCTGGAATTTAGATATCTGAAACTCCAAAAGAACACAACTGTATAAAGAAGACATTTTAGCACAAAAGGCCTGAGCTATAATATGGGACACAAAAACAACAAGAAACAGATATGTGTTCAATATATATACTATAGAATTTTAAAACTTTTGTACCACAACTCACAGCTTTCATAGTGTCGCATTACCTACACACACACAGCAAGTTTCCTGAAATGATACACTTCACCTCGCCACACGGGCCACACCATTTTCTATTTCGTTCTGTTTAATCTCATTTAGTAAATGATAGTCATGACCCAGTAGGTCAGTTTCACAGCCCACGAATGGGTAACAACTGCAGTGTGAAAAGTACTTCCTTAAAAATTGTTTCATGACTTTAGAATATACTAAAGGTTGTATTTTCTATCATCCTTTTAAGTCAAATTTTTGTTCACCTTAAAATAGAAAAAGTATATTACACTAAGGGATGGGAACACATTTGTTATACTTACTAGTTCTCACACTGAAAATTATTATTTGTAATGCTTAGTCTTTGCACCTTAAAATATCAAAAAGCATCATGCAATAATTTTAAAAAGTACATTAAAATTTTTAGATGGGTTTGTTCTTTGAACAATTTTAAGCAGCTTTACTGAGGTGAAATTTGTATACAATGAGTCTCACATATATAAATTGTATAATTTGATATGTTTTGCTGTAAGTATGCACCCATAAACTCACCACCAAAATCAAGGTCACAAACATGTGCAGCACCCCAGAAGCTTCTTTGGGCCCTTTGCTTTCCCTCTCTGCCACCATCCCCTCTGCCCGCCACCGTTGTATGTTCTCTGTCACAGTGCACTAGGTTTTATTTCCTAGTGTTTTCTATAGATGGAATCATAGAGCACACACTCTTTTATCTGGCTTTTTTCACTCAGTGTAGTTTCTTTGAGATTCATCAATGTTGCAGCATGCATCAACAGTACATTCTTTCTCATTGCTGAGGAGTATTTCCACTGTATGGACTTGCTGTTTATTCATTCACTTCTGCTTTTCATTTTGGGGCTATTGCAAAGCAAGTTGCTGTGAACATTTGTGTACAAGGTTTGGGTGTATACTTTCACTCCCTTTGTGTAAATTATTTAGAAATGAAATGACACATATGGTAGGTGTATGTTTAACATCTTATGACACACTGGCTGTGCTAAACAGCTTCTGTTGAAGGAGAAGCTAGGACAACAACTCTCTTGAGAAGGCTCACAAGGAAGTCGCCTTCTAGTGCCACACCTCCAGTCCGCCTTGTTCCTGCAGACGGTGCCCCTGGAGCGCCTCCTGCTGAGGAGGTGACAGTGACCTTTGTTCTGTAAATTCATGAGATTCTTATGGATTAAAACCCAAGACTAAATTAAGACCTTATGGCCCCAAAAGAAAAAAATCTTTTGCTCAAATATTTAGTCAAAAATATCAAAACAATGCTGACTATATAATACATATAATGAGGTTAGTTAAATTCTTATTTTCCCCACAGTAACAACTTTGATGCTTTAAAACAAATGCATCAAATCTCTGACTTTATCAGAAATGAACATTCCAGGTGTGTCTTTTTTCCTGGAGTTCTACGCACATGCATGGTCTGCCTGGATAGTCATGAACAATTGAATTTATAAAATAGGTTCTAACACACTGCTTTTTCATTTGACTATTGGTGTCCTTACCACTATCATAGCTCATGCTGCCAGGCCCACGCATTATGCAAAGGCTATGGATAATACCCTTAAAATGGCCTTCTTTAATAATTACTGTAGCATAACTTTTTAAACAATGATTATACATATACCTCTGAAAATATATCTAATTGTTTTAATATTTCTTGTGTAAGACTCCCAGTTAAATTATCGTTTTTCTTACAAACAGACTGGCAGAGTAAAAGCCTAGATTCTAGAGACTAGAGACTGCTGCCTTTGTTTAAACTGGTTTTGTAACTTCGAATTGTTTAGCCTTTTTATGCCTCACATTCCTCATATTTCTTAAATATATTTTATTGATTATGCTATTACAGTTGTTCCATTTCCCCCCCTTCATTCCCTTCCACCCTGCACACCCCCTCCCACCCACATTCCCCCCCT
>PVKM010038801.1:0-13985 GCA_004027735.1 Carollia perspicillata | reverse complement strand
CAGCAGCAGCTGGTGCTGTACTAACCCCCCGAACCTGTCCCCAAGGCCCCCACTTCTCTGACTTTCCAGGGAGCTTCCAGCAGCCCCACCGTGGCCCACTTCTTTCCTATAGCATTTCTAGAGCCAGAGCAGCCCCGCCCAGGCTTCCTCCTGTTGCTCCTTCCCTGTCCCACTGTCCCAGCTTTAATGAATGGACTCTCAAAATTAAAAAAGAAAAAGAAAGTGGCTGCCTCTAGGTGTGGGAGCCAGGCAGGGCACAAAGTGACTGCAAAAGGACAGCAGGGAGCTTTCTGAGGTGACAGAAACCTTCTCCATCCTGTTTAGTTAGGGCTGTGGTTTCAAAGGCATACCCACTCATCAAAACTCCTCAAACTGTCCTGAAGATATGTGTGTTGTATTATCTGTATAAATATATCAAAGTTTTGTTTAAGGGTGCACTATGCACAGTAAAGTGTGTTAAGCATGGGAATGACATCAGATTTGCAATGTGAAAAGAGCCACCTGGCTGTGGCATGGAGGATGAGGGGCCGGATGGAAGTAGGTGTACGGGTCCCACCGCTGTTCGTCAGTGACTTGGAAGCCGGAATTCCCCTGAGCATCAGTGCGTGTGAGCCCCTCACCTGCCCATGCTATAGGAGAATGCAGACCTTCCCTTGGCCAGCCCCCCGAGGAACTGTGCAAAACAGTTGTCGACGGACCGCAAAGGGAATTTAACTGGAGAAAAAAGCCAGGAAACTGTGGTGAAGGAACCAAGGAACCCACAGACAAAGGGGGCAGATTGAGCCACACTTCCGTGAGGGAGAATCTTTCAAGGCAGGATTAAAGTGGTCATGTTTGTTTTTAGTATTTTAAATCTGTCAAATGCCTTCTTAGGTTCTCTTTCCCACATCTACAGTTTTCTTCTGAAATGAAGAAATCTAGCAGGCTGGGCTGGTAGGTGCAACAGGAGGGCAAAAATTATCTTTTACCCAACTGAAATGAACAGAATGAAAATGAGGTAAGATAGAGTCAGGTTATGTCTCAAGAAGAATGTGGGCAATATTACAGTAATGAAAAAGGTTCTGGGGACGAGAGGATTGGTTTGCGGACTCAGCTATAGGATCCTAGAGGATTTGACCTAGACGCTAATACAAAGTTGGAAAGGTACTTGCTTGCCGAACATTTAAAAAAACTACAGAATTGAAGTGTTTTAGAGCCAGAAAGGATTCTTGGAGGCCATTTCAGTGTACACATTTAACGGACTAAATATGGAGGTAAAGGGGCCGTGTTACCTGGCATATTCGTAACTAACATTTGATTAGCTCTTTACCAAGTACTTTCATGTTTATTGCCTCATTCAGTTCTCATAAAGTACTGGCATGCAGCAATTATGAATTCTATTCAGAAGAAGAAATTGGACGCAGAAAGTAAAGCAGAAGAAGCTAATTCTCTCCAGTGCTGGAGTCTCTCTCCTTTGAGGCACAGTAGGAGACCACAGCTCCTAGCTCTCTTGCAGTCAGAGGGGCGGGCCAGCAGGGTTCTGGCCAATGGCATGCGGCCACTCTAAATTTGCATATACAATCCATTGTTTGCCAGATTTCTCTCTGCTCCTTTACCTGCTTTCCAGACACACAGAATCCAGTGTATGAGTCCAAGGTGCCAGGGATAGTGAAGCCACCATTTTGCAGGAGCCTCGAATGACTTTGTAGAGCAGAGATGGTTTTTCCCTATTCACTGACCTGGGTTGAACTGCAGCAGGGGTGAGAAATAAACCTTTATTGTGTCCAGGCACTTTTGTGGTTGTAGTATTATTCAGCCTTACTAACTTAAAAAGGTTAAGGAAGTCATACAAAATCCATGTATTCACTTATTTAACAGAAATCTATTGAGCACATAGTGTATGTGCCAGAGGCACAGTGTGCCAGTGTACTTGGCATATGTCAATGCCAAGTATATGTCAATATGTCAATGAATTTAGATGGATCTGGGCCTTGCCCTCAAGGAGCTGACATCTCATAGCTCACAGTTATGAACAAAGCTAGGATCCAAATAAAAATCTGCTCTCAAATTCTTCCATTTCCTACTCCACATACTTCCTTCCAACTATTTGAATAAAAATGTATGACATTCCTCAAAGGTTACTTTGGAAAAAAAAAATATGTGTCCCTCTATACAAGTTACAGGATGGAGAGAAAGAGGTAGGGGCTCTTTGGTAAGTTTCTATGTTCCTCAAACTATGAAGGCCAACCTATGGTAAAATTCCCTTGCATTGTAGAATCTCTGTTAATAAAAAGTATTGGAAAACCAGTGTTTTCATGTATATTAGTTTTTAATTAAGGATTGACTTAAAACATGTTATTTCAACTTATTGTTGAAAGCAGCATGAGTTCACTTCACTGCATTAGTGAGTATAGTAGGTGATTTTTAACTCCTGCAGATCAAAACTTCTATGAACCTATGAATATTTCTCTCTGGAAACTGGCTTTCTGGCATCTCCTGGTCACTACTCAGAAGAACTAGTCTCATTATAGTGCATTGTTAAGGGCCTGGGCTAAATCTCAGACTCAGGATATCCCAAGCAATTTGTCAGATTTTTAGAATAAACAAGAGCCTAGTTTCTTATGCTTTAGTCTCTGTTCTTGACAAGTAACTTTGGCATATAGGACAAGCTGACCTGGCCAGTAGATTCTGAGTTTTCATTTGTTTCTCAGATCTTGCTCTTTAAAATAATTAGATATATATGTATGTATACAATTTTTCATTGTATTCAACTGAATTTTCAATGATCATTATTACATCAGTTAAAACCCTTTGTTTATAAGTAACAGAAAGATCAATTCTCATGGGCTTAAGCAAAAAATAATTTTTGGTCCCCATCATCAGGCTGGCTCCAGTCTCAGATGGACGAACATCGCCTCATGACCATAAAATGGCTGCAGGAAGGCCAGCTGCGTAGTCCCTTAAGTTCATATTAAGTGGAGAGGAAAGACATATCTGCTGGTGGCATTCGTAAACATCTCGAAATGTGCTCCGGCTGTACTGCTTGGTCACGGAACCTCAGGAACATGTGTGCAGTTGGCTGGGGGCTGGGTCATGGATCCTCGACGTGGGGATTAGACTTTGCAGAGTGGCGGTGGGGAAAGGCTGAAGCTCCAGAAGGAAACGGGAGGCTGATTCTGTCAGGAGGGTCAGCAGAGAAAAGCCACGGGACGCAGTGACCAACACTGCATTGCATGATTATAAGCCTTGAACCAAACCCAGATTCTTCTTTAAAGAACAAAGGTAATAACCAGCTTGATTAGCTGTCCTTGAACTGAGCGAATGTCTGGGTACACACAGGATTAGGGTTTCTACTTAGCCTTAAGGGGTAGAAAAGCTAAAAGGGTAAATAGGGAAAGTAAAACCTCTTTAAAAAACTCTCAGCAAGAAAAGGCGTAAGCTTGAAAAGGCACTTAGGAAGTTGTTTGTAACTAAAGGAAGAAAGGTAAGAAAACATACACACTTTGTCTTAGAAATGATTTATTTCATGTTACTTTAGAAAGGAAGCATTTAATAAATGGACAAGATAATACACCTTCGGTGCAGCCGTGTGCTGGGGGAGGCGAGGAATGGAAATACGGTGCGAACTAAGGTTGTTAGAAAGATCCTTGGGAGAGTACCTGGATCCATGTGCTAATATCAGACACAGATAGAAAAAAGTCATTCTGAACAGCTGCTGCTTTTATTAGGAAAAACTCAACAGCCATTTATGTTCACGTTATTTCTTATCATTTTGGGTGAGATGTATGAGATGCTTCTCAAAACGAAGTTAGCTTCTGACAACCTAAATTAAAACCAGATGTATGTGAAGTCACCATAGGAGTGAGGTCTCTCTCTTTCTGTGACAAGGACCGAACTGAAACCCAAGTCAAATCGGCGGCGCAAAGAGGATCGCGGTTGGGAGGCTGGTGTGGTTCCCAGTAGGCGGGGCACACCTGGGCCTCACGGAGGAGGAGTGAGAGATTCAAACGGCACCGGAGTCTTCTTTCATCCCTTATCTCTGCTTCTCTCCAGCTGGTTTTCTTCTTAGGAATTATGCCACAAACAGATCAAACGTCCCGCCTCTTCACTCGTCTTAGAGAGGGAGTAAGCCTCTTTGCCCAGCTTCACTTTTTCAAGCCACGAGGGAGGATTCTTATAGGCCTAGTTTAGGTCATGTGCTCACTCAGGACCTAAACACCGCGTTTCGATCAGCCCTGCTTGACGTGGTTACTCATCTATCTAGTTCCATTAACTATTGCCAGGAGTTGGGACTCCCCACAAGATCTGTTTGTAGTAAGAAAATGGGCACTTTCCAGAAGAAAGAGGGTTGAAACGCTAAGTCGACAAAACCAAAGGCGTTAACACCAAACATAATAAAGACTGTTAAAGCCCATAAGTATAACTATCATTTTAATAAGCAGAGTTGCAATTGCAATGCTAAAGCCCACATGCCAGGATAAAATGCTTGGCACAGGTAGATGATCCCACACATTTCACAGGTGGCCTCAGGCTTTGTTTGGTGCCCAGCCTTGGCAGATGGCTTCTCTCCCCTCTGAGACCATTTAATGCCTATTGAAAGGCAGAACTCTGCCCAGATTCCTGAAATGAATCCAGAGCCTTAGGGAAACCTTTGGAGTTATACAGGCCACTCTGGGTCTCAAGGTCAAATCAAATCATCTTTAACCTGCTCTGACCTTCAGCTGCAGCTTTGATAATCAGAACTCTGCTTTGTTTATCTTTACCTAAGCCAACTTCCCCCACCCCTGTCCTTCCATTCCCCTGTGTGACCACTACATAGCCATAGCCCTCGACAGACAAACTTCACAAGAGTGGTACACCAGATCTTGGTTCCTGAATACCATTTGCCAGTGAAAGGAAAAAGGAGTCCTTAGAGAAATGTCTGATTCCTGCTAGGGGAGCATTAGTGTAAGAAGATCCTGAATGAGTCAGAAAGTAAACAGGTGCTCAAAAACTGACCGGGACGTGTCAAACAGTTCGAAAGGTCCTTAACTTACCTGACTTCTTCGCAGTATAGAAAACTATGGGTCTCATTCTCCCTCTTGAAACTCTCTCCTTCTCTAACTTCAGGTCTTTTTCTACTTCAGTCTCTTCTTTCCTTAATGCCAACGCCTTCTAAAAGTGCTTTCTGGGTATCTCATTTTCTGCCCACCTCACAAATACAGGTATTCCTCAGGGTTCTGTCCTCAACTCTTTCCTCATTCGATTCCCTCCCTGGTGATTTTAGTTAATCCCATAGCTTCAACTATTATATAAATAATGGCTCTCAAATATATAGTTCTGAGTATATGTATGGGTACGAATTAGATAGATTCAGTACAGATGGCTTTTTGAAGCTCCAGAGCAAAAAGCCCATACAACTGCCCATTGGGTGTGCCCAGTAGTTTGACCCAGACATTCCCTTCCTCTCATCCATTGCCCACTCTTCACCTCCAGGACTGGTACTACCACCGCATGACTGTCCAAGCAAGGAACTCTGGGGTCGTTCTTCACATCGACGCCCTTCAGCCCGAGATCCCCAGGAGCACACCTCCAGCTGAAGTTGAGTTTATTCCTCATTGCACCGAAGGAGAATGCATGCCCAGGCAGCCACGAGACTCAGTACCAGAGTGCGAGAAAGAATTTAGGGGATTACGGGATTTGGCTGAGCACCTTGAGAGAGGGACTGAGAAGCAGAGGTCTGCTGTAGATTGGCTGCTGTCAGAAAGGAGCATTTTACGACTGGGATCTCAGTACATCTTATCTACAAGGACAGTCCAGAGCAAGGATGACAGTGTAATTGGTAAAGGAGATTAGCCACAAGAGGAGGTATTTGACACTTCGTAGATGGCAAGGCAAACCCAGTTTTGTTTGCGCTGAGATAAAATTGTGATGTTCTCAGACAACTTTGTGGCGATAGCCTGAGGAATGGGGGGTGAGGTTTGGGTGGAGGTGGGCAAAAGCATCTGTAATAATGTAAACAATAAAAATAAAGTTAAAAAAATAAAATAGTATGTTTTACTACATTTGAAAAAATCATGAGGTAAAGTTGTTTTGTGTTCTGTTATTATAATCACAGAATAACCTTTTCTGACTTTGGTATTCTGTGAGACTTTTACACCCAATGGGAAAATAACCTGGTCTAGCGGTGAATACCACATCGGCTTCTGGAAATCAAGAGCTGCTTCCTCCCCCTTTTTCATTCATTATTGCCATTCCCATAAAAATTAGTTAGGAAGTCCTATTGATTTTACACAATCCTACATAACTCTGCATGTGTTCCCTTCTCTCAATCTTCTTTGCTGCTTCTCTGCTCCAGACCATTGTCATTTGTCACCTGAATGGCTACGCCAGTCACGTAGCAGTTCGCCCACCATCCCTCCCGCTCCTGTGCCAGCGATCCTTCGCCCTCCGCTCTCCAGCCAGAATGAACTTCTGAACACGACATCCCTGCTTAGGGTCACCTTTAATTACATTACCGGCCATGTTGCTAATCTTTAAGTGGTAAAATTAAAAATTAGTGAGATCAGCAACAGAAATAAACTTTTTTTCCTTTTTCCCCCAAAGGAATCAGAAGAGTGGGAGAATGTGTTTACACAAGAATACACAAGGAATAAGCTAGATTCGGACACTATTTTGACGTTCTGATTCCCTCCTGAGAAATTATGACTCAATACAAATCAGCTGAGTGACAAGACTGCTAAACTACTTCATGCATTATTTGCACCATTAGCAGAAGTATATTGTCCAGAACAAGAAACTTATGTTCAGTTCAGTTCAGGGTAACATGTTTTAAGAAAGACTTTATTTACAAAATATATTCAGAAGAGGGGAACCAGTACAGGGAGGTTGTGGAAACCATGCCATACTGATTATCAGAAAAAGTAGAAGTTAAAGAAAAATAAAGAGGGGTATGATAATTGTTGGAAAATATCTGACAAGCTGTAGTATGTGAGAGGGAGTAAATTTATTTTGTATAGTTCCAGGGGCAGGATCAAGTCTGAGGATTATAAACCATAAAAAGATTAATTGCTACTCAATATAAAGAAAAAGTTTCTAATAATCAGAACTGCCTAATAATGGAGCTTGCTTCCTGGAAAGCTAATGAACTCCTACTTACTAGAAGGGTTCAAGCCAAAACTGAATAATCACCTGGAAAGTATATTGCGAAACAGAGGTTTTCAAACCATCTGTGATAAAGGGACAGTTCTGTAATCCATTATGGTCCAATAGTTTTTATAAGTTATAATACATTAAATTAGTAGAAATAAAATGAAAAAAAACAAAAATATAAGCACAAATTTTTCATTATCTGATTCAATGAACATAAACTTAAATTTCAATAATTAGCTTTAGAGCAAACAGAAAAGGGAAGTAGAAAATTATGGTTAAAAAAACTGTTGTTCATTAAAAATGTATATTTAAGGTGAATATGGATCTATAACTCAATTTTTTGTTCTTCAATTGTAATAGAAATTGTGGGTGAATTAGTAATTCTCTAGATTAGACCATTTCATATGCGTACTTGAAATAAACACCATGTATATTAATATTTTTAAGTTTTTAATGTGATAAATGAGCTTGTTTCTTTCTTACCTGTCAAATTCAGATTGGATTGACAGCAATGCTACCCTCAGGGAATGATGTCTATCTAAACTGCTTTTAGGTTTGCTTTCAATATCATTCATAAGAAAGAACTAGGGTTACAAAGGAATTATTCTGCAAATGGAGATTTTAAAGTAATATTGGTATGCTCAGAGTATTCATTTTTAAGTTTCGCCCAAAATAAAGCAAGTGATGCTGTATTTTCAAGATTCACTTTAAATTCTTCATTAATTGCTAGTTAGAATAGTGTTAAGTTTATATTTAAATTTAAATCATCGTTTGATAAAAAAAAATGATTCCATATCTAAGAATCTGTTAAATGTGGACATTCTTTTAGTGGAAAATAAATTCAAACATTCTATCAAACTCATAATGGTTTGATAACTTTTGCAAATGTGCAACATCAAAGTAATCACCTACTTCACTGGCACGTGTTGTTAAATTGTGGAACGTGAAATAATGGTCTATAGAAATCTTGTTCTTTTAAGCATCTAACTTTTGTTTTTGCCTTTCAGTTTTATCTGCCAGGAAAAAGAGGTTGCATTCCTGCCTTTCATGGAAAAATTCTAAAGATAAAAGTCCTGACTATATAAGAAATTAATAACTCGCGCTGGCCAGCGTATATCTTTAAAAAGACGGAGCCAAAGTGGTTTTGTGCAGCAATGCCAAGTTCAAATACGCTCAGAAGAACTTTCCCCTAGATAACCATCACATCTCAGCACGTATTCGCAGTTGTCGTTCATCATAGTCTTCTATGAGAGCACATAATAGAAGAACCATCTCAAATTACTGCATTCGCCTTTATGTAATTTATAAGCTTTACTAAGTCACTAAGCACACTGTTTAGTTCAGTTGATAGGCTTTTTATACCAAGCCTTTATCAGTGAAAGAAGTAGTAGGTTGATTTATGCTCCGGAACAAGGTCCTCAATTTAGGTCACTACTCCAGAATGTTTCGTCGTCACTGCAGCTGTCTCTCCAATTTTATTCCTACACAAAACCTCAAACCTCACTTGTTGACAATGTAATTTTTCATAGTTTTCTGTTCTTTAGAATCGGTTACATTTATAGGCAATGAAGCAGAAACAAAGAGAATTCTTTACATTACTACTATATCCAGATAGCAGACGAACTAAGAGAATTGCCACATTAGCAATATGTATATATTCACACCCACCAGTCAGGTTGCAAGTGAAAATGCATTACCTTTACTCATTTCTATGAGTAATCTACTTGCGTGGTTCAAGCTGTGTTGTTGGTAAGTGACAACTGTGTTAACTTCTTTGCCACAGATGCTCTCAACCTTCCTAAGACAGAATCTTCTGCGGCTTTCACTGTCTGGACAACTGTGTGTGGATGTATACACAATATTACATTATATTTTTAAAGACGCGTTGTTTTAATAAGAGGTTTCTTGGAGGAAAAACATACCAAATTAAATTGTCCATTGATTTTAAGATGCAATCCCAGTTTTACAAGCATTAAAATGCCACAAAATGTGCATCTTAGAATTGAAGAAGTGCAGCGAGCTACAGCCACTAATGGCTCTGCTTGATTCTTCTACCAGGACTCAGGATGGACCTTCACTTGTACTGGTCCCTTTTGCCTTTCTTATGTATTCTTCCGTGAGTCGCCCATAGTTTTAAAGATTCACCCATGTGGGTGGTATTGTTACAGTTTGCTCATTTACACTGTCCATGGTGTGCGTATACCACAACTTACTCATACAGTCTCCCTGGGAAAGCTGTTTACTGAGACTAGGGTGACTTGGTCTGTCCCCGCTTCAGGCCTGCCAGAAGTCTACCCTGCACATGCGCCTAATGATTTCTTGCACATGTGACTTCGTATTTGTTCACAAGAGACTTCTTCTTCCTGAAATACATCCTGAAACACATTCAAGGCACTACCTCTCCAGCCTCATTTCCTCTGCGTCTCATCGCACACTTCCCACTCCAGGCACACTAAATTACCCCAGTTCTGAAAACTGCATGCTCACCGTGCTCTTCTGCCTCCAGGCTTTTTCTGCCTGGAGCACCCATTTTCTGACCAAGTCTTACCCACCTCTCAGGAAACAGCTGGCTAGAAAAGCCTTCCCCCACAACATTCTAGTTTGGGGCTTTTCCTTGAGCTGATAGAGGGGGCTTCCTGAAGTCATCTCAGATTTCGTCAGTTTACTCAGGCTTTTCCAAAGTGTCCAATGTACTACCATAGTTGTGCTTGGTGCCTGGAAAGACGGTAAAAAGGGTCTGTTTTGTGTAGTAGTAACTGTAAAGAACAGGAAACGTGGAAATAACCTTAGAATGTCAGTACCCAACTTTTTAAACGTCCTTAGGTTAGGGGTAGGGCACAAATCACATCCTCGTTAGTAAAAAAGAAATGGATACATACATACTATTTTCATTTGCCTTAGGTCGTTAGCCAGATTCCAGAGGGCTTTCTGCAAGAGCAACAAGATAAAACTCTCTACCCTGAGCTAGTTCTCTGGCATGGAAAAGAAAACCTATCATTTGTCTCCCTCTTCATGTTTTTCTTTTTTTTTAATTCAATTTATTTAAACTAAAAAAAAAAAAACAAAACAAAACAGTTCACCGATTTCTTCCACTTCCAACTCCCCACTTCTGGCAACCACTAATTTGTTCTCTGTATTTGAGTTTGGTTTGTCCACTTTTTTAGATTCCATATATAAAAGATGATATATTTGTCTTTCTCTGACTTATTTCACATTGCATAATGCCCTCCACATTCATTCATGTTGTCGCAAATGGCAAAATTTCATTTTTTAGACTAATATTTCATTACATATACATGATTTCTTTATCCATTTATTCATTGATGGACATTTAGGCTGTTGCTGTACCTTGGCTTTTGCAATAAACATAGGGTGCATACATCTTTTCGAGTTATTGTTTCTGTTTTCTTTGAATAAATAACCAAAAGTGGAATTGCTGGGTCATGTGGTGGTTCCATTTTTAATTTTCCTGAGGAACTTCCACACTGTTTTGCACAGCGGCTGCACCAGTTTCCACTCCCACCAACCGTGCAACAGTGCGCGAGGGCTCCCCTTTCTCCGTGTTAGTGTCTTGACAACTGACAAATTTTAGCAACTCAACGTTGTTTACTTTATATGAAGCCTGTAAAGCATTGGTGTTTATTTGTGAAATGTTAAACATCTGCTTTTTCCAGTGTTTTTCACTGGTCTTTCTTTCAAAGATGTCTTTGGATTTTGGACTTATTTTTCTGATTGTTTAGGGCCATTGTTGGGGAGAATTGGTAACAAAGGGTCATGAGATGATAATTTGGGGGGAGTGATAAAAATATTTTATATCTTGATTGTGATAGCAGTTATCTGAGTGTGTATGTTTGTCAAAGCTCATGAAACCATATATTTAAAATGTGTGCATTTTGTTACATGTAAGTTATGCCTTATTAAGGTAGATTTCAAAAATGCTTCTCCATGAAGCAAACATCCCCAGCTAATCTAATCCCCAGTGCACGCCTTTTCTGGATGTGAATAATGGCACACAACTTCCCAATTGACTAGTTAATATCTTACTTTGGTCTCTAGTTGCCATGGAGTCCACACTGCCTTTTCGGTTAGCTCTCTCCCTAACCACACCCTATGTTTAGCTAACAGGGGTGTGTGGAAAAGAGACGGCATTAAAATATATGGTTTAAATTGATAAGAAAATTATCCATTATTGAGCATATCAATGAGCAATCACGAAGAAGAGATATTAAAGGGATGCTAGCGGGAGAGATGGTGCAGGGCAGAGCAGGATAAAGGGGAGACAAAAATGGGACAACTGTAATTGCATAATCAATAAAATAGAGATATTTATAAGTAAAAGTTATGAATTTCTTTTGGACATTGGGAAAAAAAACTCCAATCAATTTATGATTGAGAGCCTCTGGTACCATGTGTATTCAGCCCAGTCCAAGACAGATGTGACCATCTAAACTCATAAACAAATCAGTTAAGCTTTAGTGTTTCCTATTGTGAGGGAATGGCCACAGAATTTTCTGCTTCTCCCTTCAAAAGGCATAGTCTGCTTCCTCACACCTTGAGCCTGGGATGTCCTTATAGAAATGGTGTTGTGCCAGTTCAGAGACTAGGCCTCAAGTAACCTCGTAGCTTCCAGTGCTGCACCCTGGGAACCCTGAAGCTATGTGAATAAGGCAGAGCTGGCTTGCAGAATAATGGGAAACACACAGTTCACCTTATTGCTCCAGTTGACAGTCCCTCATCACCAGACATCTCAGTAATACAATCCAAGACCAGCCAGCCTATCAACCCATTCATGATCTCAGATGCAAAGGCAAACCCAGTCAGAATTAACCTGGGTCCAATCTAGACTAGAGAATTATCCAGAAGAGCTGTGAACTAAATAGAGGGTTATTTTAAGCCAGTAAATTTGGGATTGATGTGTAACTTAGCAATAGATAACTGATACTCAAGAATTCATCTAAAGTTCCCTTAAAAACCAGACCCTCCAAGTAATTTTATTTTATTTTTTTAAAAGAGAGAGAGAGAAACATGGACGTGTGAGAGATACATGGATCTGCTGCCTCTTGCACACTCCCAACCGGGGAACCAGCCCGCAACCCAGGCATGTGCCCTGACTGGGAACCAAACTGACAACCTTTTGGTTTGCAGGCTGGCACTCAATCCACTGGGCCATACCAGCCAGGGCCCTCCATGTAGATTTAAATATTTATTAACTAGTCATTAAATCCTTAAGAGAAACTGAAAGTGAAGGTTGAAGTTGACATAAAAGGCAAAATTTATCTCTCCATAGAAATATTAACAAAAAAATAATGTAAGGTGCCTTTGAATGGATAACTAGAATGAGTGAAAAAATAAACTAATGCTTCAATATGAAATGTATAATTTCAGGGGCACATCCAGTGAAATGCTTGTTTGTACACACCAACCTGTGAGGTTCAGTTATTAATATCAGGAATTTTGTGAGCCAGTTGTGCAACTGTTTGTATCTTAAGTCAGCTATGATGAGAGTGTTTACACCATGGAAGTTGGTAAACAATACCAATCAGAGCCAGCTTTTAAACCTTTACCAGTGTACCGTTAGGTACGTGTGTTGTTGGAGGTGAATTTCATTGGTGTGTGTACATAAATATACATATGAAAACATCCTTAATATTTAAAGAAGACACTGAAGACACTGAGTGGTTCTGCTATATGGAAACTTAAAGTCAATCAGTCTCACTGAATCTCAGTTCTTTTATCTATACAATCAAACTCGGTGCCCCCAAATCTGTTTTTCAGCACAACTATTCTATCTTCTACAATCCTATTGATGATAATTATACCTGGAGGTATAATTATAATTATAGCAAAAACTGAGTGAGATCAATGGGATCAATCCCAATTGTCACACTGACCATATTACTAACCATGAATTGCTCTCATTCAAGACAAATCGAAGTGGTATGATAGTAACTCAATGTGCATAGAGTATGGCAGAGTAAGAGGTGAATTCTGACTAGAGGGGAAAGAAAGGAAGGTCTGAAGAGATAGTTCCTCAATCAGGAATGAGGTCTCATTTTTAAATCCACAGTGGTTTGAACTCTACAGGTGCTAAATGAAATTTCCTGAAATGATTAACTGCCTGGAGACAACATAAGAAAGAAGATATATTACTGTTAAAATGAAGAGTTCCAAGAAATTAGGATTCTATTGTACTTGCAATTTCCAGATGTAATCGTGAGACTCATCCTCAGTTTCACCATCTAAAAACAGGTGCTAATTTACAAGCAATATTACAAGAATCCAGGCAATCGTGTTTGTGGAGCATTTTGGACTTCCTGCAGGAAGGTGCCATGTAAATGAGGTACTGTCACTAAATCAAAGTGAGTGCCTTGGTGCAAAACCTGAATGTACATTACACATTCTTCCTGAGCACTTCTTCCCAGTAAATTACAAATATTAGTTTCAGAAGGCTAAACATTAGAAAATAGTGGGTTTGGAAAAATTGGCTGAGCTGTAATTGGGAAAATATCTCTTTGGCATGAGAATATTTGTAAATCATTTTGGTAAAAATATTAGCAAATCATTTTGAACTTCTCATAAAAAAAATCTAAGAAATCAATACCTTTGTCTATAAGAAATGAGACATCTATTTATGCCTTCAGTGACATAGGCAATGGAAACATTTGCCTATTTCAGAGTTTGTGCACTGACATTCAAACTGACTCATTTCTGGAAATCAAAAAAATACACATCTGAAACTGGAAAAATGTTTACCCAAAATGCTTGAGCCATCTAAAGCAAAGGCACATGTCTTGTTTTCTTCTTTTCTTAAAAATAATGTGTGGACTCTAATTAAAGCTGCTTCTTAGAATATGTGGAAACCACACTTCCTATCT
>PVKM010038800.1:0-13977 GCA_004027735.1 Carollia perspicillata | reverse complement strand
AAGAGGTGAAGACTATACAAAGTGAAATAAAGGAAAATATACAGGGAACCAAGAGTGAAGGGAAGGAAACTGGAACCCAAATCAACAGTCTGGAGCAGAAGGAAGAAATAAACATTCAAGCAGAACAAAATGAAGAATTCAAAAACAATGGGGAGAGGTTTAGGAACATCTAGGACAACTTTAAACATTCCAACAGCTAAATCATAGGGGTGCCAGAAGGAGAAGAGGAAGAGCAAGAAATTGAAAACTTACTTGAAAAAATAATCAAGGAGAACTTCCCCAATCTGACAAAGGAAATAGACTTCCAGGAAGTCCAGGAAGCTCAGAGAGTCCCAAAGAAGTTGGACCCAAGGAGGAACACACCAAGGCACATCATAATTACATTACCCAAGATTGAAGATAAGGGGGGGGGAATCTTAAAAGCAGCAAGAAAAAAGGAGAGTACCTACAAAGGCATTCCCATAAGATGATCAGCTGATTTCTCAAAAGAAACCTTGCAGGAAAGAAGGGGCTGGAAAGAAGTATTCAAAGTCATGAAAGGCAAGGACCTACATCTAAGATTACTCTATCCAGCAAAGCTATCATTTAGAATGGAAGGGCAGATAAAATGCTTCCCAGATAGGGTCAAGTTAAGGAAGTTTATCATCACCAAGCTCTTATTATATGAAATGTTAAAGGGACTTATGTAAGAAAAAGAAGATGATCAAATATATGAACGGTAAAATGACAACTGACTCACAACTATCAACAACTGAACCTAAAAATAACAAAAACAAAAAACCTAAGCAAACAACTAGGACAGCAACAGAATCACAGAAATGGGGATCACGTGGAGGGTTATCACAGGGGATGGTGGGGGAATAGGGGAAAAGGCACAGGTAATAAGAAGCATAAATGGTAGGTACAAAATAGACAGGGGGCAGTTAAGAATAGTATAGGAAATGGAGAAGCCAAAGAACTTATATGTACAACCCATGGACATGAACTAAGGTAGGAGAATGTTGGTGGGAGGGGTGTTCAGGGCAGAGGGGAATAAAGGGAAGAAAAAGAATGGGACGACTGTAATAGCATAACCGATGCAATACATTAAAAAACATAGTGCTGAGTTCTACCTGGTAATATTTTGTTAGGGATTTTTGCATCTATATTCATAAAGGATATTATTGGTCTGCAATTTTATTTTTTGGAACTGTGTTTGTTTTGCTTTGGTATCAGGGCAACACTAGCTTCATAAATAAATTGGGAGTGTTCCCCTCTCTTCTATGTTCTGAAAGAGATTGTGTAGAATTGGTGTTAAGTCTTTAAAAGTTTAGTAGAATCTTTTAGTGAAACTATCTGAGCCTGGAGATTTATATTTAATTACCTTATAAATTATAAATTAATCTTTTTAATAGTTAAGTGCTATTCAAGTTAGGTATTTTATATTGAGTAAGTTGTGGTAGTTTATGTTTTATGAGGAATTGATCCATTTCTTCTCAGTTGCCAAAAATACATGTGTGTGGAAACGTTCGCAGTATTCCCTGATTATTGTTTTTGATGCCTGGAGAGTCCGTAGCAATATATGCTATTTTATTCCAAATCTTGGTAATTTGTGACATCTTGTTGCTTCTTTGTAAGTTTTGTTACAAGTTTATTTTACTGACCTTTTAAAAGAATCAGCTGTTTGTTTCATTGATTTTCTTCACTGTTTTTCTATTTTTAACAACTCTGTTAAAATCAACTCTGTTGATTTCTGATCCTTATTATTTTCTTTCTTCTTGATTTGATTGATTTTGCTCTTCTCTTTCTACATTCTTGAGGTGGTAACTTCAATTATTGATTCAAAAGTTTCCCTCTCTTTTTATATTTGTGTTTAGTGCTGTAAATGTCCCTGTCAGCACTGCTTTAACTGTGTACCCCAAATTTTGAGGTTTCATTTTCACTCAATTCCATGTATTTTAAAAATTTTCCTCGAGACTTCTCTGACCCATTCATGAATTATTGAAAGGTGGGTTCTGTAGTTTCCAAGTGTTTGGAAATTTTCCCATTATGTTTCCGGTGTCGATTTCCAGTTTATTTCATTATGAACAGAGAATATACCGTGTATGATTTCACTTATTTTTAAATTGTTGAGGTTTGTTTTATGGCCCAGATATAGTCTATCTTGATATAGGTTTTTCAGGAAATTAAAAAGAAAGCGTGTTCTTATGGTGCTGGGTGGAGTGTTTTAAACATGCCAATGAAATTATGTTCACGAATGGTGCCACTGAGTTCTTTTGTGTCCTGGCTGAATTTCTGTTCAAAAGTCTATCCATTGTCGAGAGAAGGATATTTAAGTCACCAATAATAATTGTGGATTTGTATATTTCTTCTTTTACTTCTACCACTTTTTGTTTCATACACATTGCAGCTGCCGTAGTTATATTTGAAGTGAGTTTCTTTTAGACATCGTGTATAGTGGATCATGTTGCCTAACCCACTCTGTCAATCTCTGTCTTTTAATTGGTTTATTCAGACCAATTTAGATTAATTATTAATCTATCAGGGCTTAAGTTTGCCATTTTATGCTTTCTTTTGTATTTGTTCTCTCTGTTCTGTATTTCCATTTTCTCCTTCCTGCTTTCCACTAGGATACTTGTACTACTTTCTAGTATTCTATTTTTATTAATCTGTGGTGTTATTGAGTATAAATCTTTGAATAGCTTCTTTAGCAATGCTGTAAGTATTGCATTGTACATATATAACTGATCAATCTATTGACATCAAAATTTTAGGAGTTCAAGTGTAAAAATTTTATCTCCCTTTACTTTCTTTTCTCTCCCCAATTTATATGACTGTCTTAAAATTTCCCTTACATACATTTGGAACCACATCAGACAGTGTCATGACTTTATTTCAATTAGAAAACTTAAGAAGAAAAGAAAAACCTATCATATTTAACTATATTTTTGGTTGCTGTGTTCTTCCTTCCTTCCCAATGACCCAAGATTCTATTTATCATTTTCTTTCTGTTGAAGAGAACTTTCTCAAACCATTCTTTTAGGGTAGGTCTGCTGCCAACAGATTTGCTTGATTTTCCTTCACCTGAGAATTTCTTAAACTGCTCATTTCCAAAGGATATTTTGTTGGATATAGCATCCTAGATTGATAGTTCTTTTTTTCAGCACCTAAAAAATATTATGCCACCTCCATCTAGCCTCCATGGTTTCTGATGAGAAATCCACTGCCATTACAAGATAATTTTTTCTCCTCTGGCTGCAGTCAATATTTTGTCTTTAGTTTTCAAATATATAGTTGTGAAGTGTCTTGGCATCAATTTACTTGAGGTTCTACTCTTTGGTGTAGCTGCTCCAAACTATAGGTTTAAATTTCTCGCTAAATTTTGGAAGTTTAAAGACATTATTTCTTGGTGATTCCCAGTCCTGCCCTCTTTCTCCTCTCTTTCCAGGCCCCTGATGTCACAAATGTTAGATCATTGTTGTAAGCCCAAGGTCCCCAAGACTCCCCTCATTGTTTTCAGGCACATTTGCTCTTTGCTCACGTAGAATAATTTCTATTGTATCTTTCAGTTCACTGACTTTTTCCTTTGTCCTTTCCACCCTGCTGTTGAGCACATGTGTTGAATTTAGTTGTTGTTGTAATAGTACTTTTTGGTTCAAAATTTTATTGTGCATTTCTTTACATTTTATATTTCTTTGCTAAGAGTATTTGTTTCTTTACTGAGATTTTTCTACCCTTTCCATGTGTGTTTATAATTGCTTGTTAATTTAAAATCTTTGTTAACTAATTCTAACATCTCTGTCATTTGGTGTGGACCTCTATTAGTTGTTTCATTCAGGTTGAGGTCTTCTGAGTTCTTGGTATAAATAATGATTTTTAAAAATTTTAAACTGGGCCCTGGCTGGTTTAGCTGAGTGGATTTAGCGCGGGCCTGTGAGCTAGAGGATCGAGGTTCAATTCCTATTCAGGGCACATGCCTGGGTTGCAGGCCAGTTCCCAGCAGGGGATGCACAAGAGGCAACCATACATTGATGTTTCTCTCCCTCTCTCCTTCTCTTCCCCCTCTAAAGAAAAATAAATAAAATCCTTTAAAAATTTTAAACTGGACATTTTATGTGAGTGAGAAATAAAGCCCACTAGTTTTAAATAATGAAAAGCAGGGATTGTATGTTACCATAGTGCAACATAGTCCTTCTTGAATGACGGCAAATAGTAAGGTATGTCTTTAACAGTGGGAATATGCAAAAGTTTTCTTCCCTTCTTTTTTTGTCTTTTTATATATTTTTAAATTTTTTCAAATAACATTTTTATCCACTTTTTATTTTTTAGAGTGGGTTATTTTTGTAACAAGGAAATAAATAAAAGTAATTTAAACTAGGCAAAAGACAAATTTTATAATTTGATCATTTATAATTTGAAAGGAGACTATATTTTTATTGATAGATGCATGAAATGTGCAAATATTAATACCATTTTGTGGAAGCCAGGGTGTGTTTTCAGTGCATCCTCTTTAGTTGCTAAGAGCACAGAACAGCAAAGTGTTACACTGCCATTGAATCAAGGCTTATCTTCTGGAGCTAGGTCTGCTCCAGCCCCTAAGAAAGGCACCTCCCTGAGGGTGGGGGGACCTCTTGGGGTCCTGAGAGACATTTGTGTGACAGATAACATCCCCTTTACTGCAGTTTGCTAATGAGCCCGGGCTACACGACCAACAATGGTGGGTATAGGGATTGTGTGTGCTCATTTTCCCTCCCTCATCTTTCTCTTTGCATAACACACACACACATATACACAAGCATCATTATTATTAATAATATGGTCAGGCTCATTTGAGAATACCCTGAATATTTGCACATTGCCTTTATTGCACAGAAGGCTTTTCATTTAAGTTTTACAGATAAAACTTGAAGGAGAGTGATCCTGTTTCTAGTCTGGCCCAAACCCAGAAGTCTCAGGCACATGATTTTCCGTGAATGTGTCTGCACGTGACTGCTGGCTGACCTGATGGAGATCACTAAAAACCCAGTGGGTCTTCAAGCTGATGGACTGGAAGCCAAGGCCAGCCTGGAGAGAACTGACAGGATCTCGGACCTGTATTTTATCTTTTAACCTCCTCTGGCACCAATAGAAGACAGTTTTGATGTCTTTGATGACTGATGTTCCATAAACTAAAACCAAGAGCCTCTAGATATTTTTAAAAGGTTAATATTTTCTTGGAGATTTTTGCCTATTGCCTCTCGAGTATTACTTACAGAGTTTTCTTCCACTTTACTAACCTAGAAATGTATAATACAATAGACTCTTAGCAGAAATAAAAATCTTATTGGTTCTATTAAAAAAGACTGTAAAACCCAGGGTTTATAGATAAACCATTTCTTCTTGTTCCTCTTCTACAGCTCCTCAGAACCCATGTTTAGTGTGTGGGAAAATGAATTATACTTCTGAATAACAAGTTCTAAAGGACCAAATCAAATAAGGCTAAAGCTTGGCACTTACTACAAAGGAAAAACATTGGGGAATGGCTTTTTTGGGGGGAACCAAAGAATTTTTAGATCCCAAACTGTCCCCAAAAGAGAAGAGAAGACTACCTTATTAAGAACTTTTGTATTTCTCAATTCATATTTGGAATAGTGAGAGAGCCTGACAAATGTACAAATTAGTATAAACGATCTCTTTATGCTCACTTGGTGGTTTCATTAAGTTTTTTTTTTAACTAAAAGAAACAAAAATAAAGAAATACCCTACAAAACAAAGACCTTTATTGAAATTGTCTAGTGTGGACTTCAAAATGTTTAATTTCTTTGTACTCCGTAAGATGTCCAGATAGAGGCAAAAATCCTTTTAAGCTTTTCAAATTTCATCCCTTCAGCACAGCTCTTACTGAAAACCAGGTCTTGGTGTGAAAGATCCTGTAGACGCAGAGGGTTCTGAAACCAAGTTAATAACCCTCTTTCCGCGTTACTGAAAACGACCCCAGCAAGGCATTTCGGACACTGCAGGAAGCAGCTAGGCGGGCTGAACCGCGCGCTCAGACAGCCGGGTGCTTCCGCTTTCCTCTCATCTTGCTGACAGTTTACAAAATTATTTGTTGCAATGAAATTAATTGCCAACCCACTTGGCAATTCAAATGGCATTAGACGTCCCTTCTTTTTTAAAATTCTATTAACGAAGATGAGCTGTCTGGGGAAGCCCCTCGTCGGGACCTCAGGATTTGGTGCGGTGGGTGGGACTAGCTCAGACTTCATGAGCAAGGTCCGTTATCCTGTGGATCTAATTAGCGCCGAGAGCACTTTCTCAGCTTCCAAAACACAAGCTTGTGCCCTAATCTGGATTCCAAAATTGGAACCATTTTAAAAATGCTCTTATTTCCTGATACTTACAAAATGTGTTGGTCTGCAGAAAAAGAGGACCTCCATTAGGAGAATTAACTAGCCCGTCAATCAACAAGTATCTTTTCTCTGGGTTCCACTGTGTAGGTTGCAGGGTCAGGTGAGGACCCAATTCAGTAACCAGTGAAAAGGTGATAGTATGGGTAATGTAGGTTCCAGAGAGCTTTGAAAATCTTTTCCAACCCCTTTCTACAGAGCCCTCACCCTCCTGGGCAGTACAGCCACTGTCATGCTAATCCGTGGGGTTGGATCTGAGGAGTAGGGAGATCTTGTGGTCATGGCTTCTGGGGGTTGAAGCCTGGGTTCCCTAATGCCACAAAGAGTCCTGCCCCCCTCCCACCCAGGCTGTATTTACTCCTGCCATGTGGGCGGTAACATAATTGTGATTTGGAAAACACAGTCCTGATGCCCATGCAGGATTTTTAAGTTGTGGAGTCAACGGGGTGGGGGCGGGCACGGGGGCAAGGACAACAGAGGAAACCTCAACAGATAGGAAGGGGTGCGTTTGCTGTCTTTTCCTGCCCTCTGCTAGGCCTTCTGAGAGAAGACTCTGGTTGTTCTCAGGACTGCAGCCCTGCGGGCCCAGCCCACCCCCCAGCGCCTGCTAACTGCCCTGTGTTTCTCTTTCCACCCCAGGACAGCTTTCCTGCCCGCTTCGGAGGAGTCCACTTTGTCAACCAGCCCTGGTACATTCATGCCTTGTACACGCTCATCAAGCCATTTCTTAAGGACAAGACCAGAAAGCGGGTAAGGAAAAGACATGCCCAATGCCTGCTAGGAATGTGGGATGAAGGGGGGAATTACAGTGCCCCCCACCCCTCAATTTCTCACTCTCTCCTTCTCGCCTCATTTTTCTCTGTGGGTTTTCTGCTTTTCTACAGTTCCTGAGCGTTTGAGCCTCAGCTGGAGTTTGCAAATGGCCTGGATTCAATCAATAATTTAGTAGAACTGGGTTATTTTCAGAGTCCCAGTGACAAACTGAAGGAAACGATGAAGGCATGCAAACACCAGATGCCCATTTTACTGCAAATGATTGTGGGAGTGATGAGGTCAAACGGCTTCCTGTTATTGGAATATTCTAATAGCCATCATTTTGTCCTGCAAATGTAGTATCATGATGAAGAATATTCATAGTTTATTTTTTCCCTGAAGACACTTGGGTCATATCACCTTTGAGGCTGGGAAAACATTCTTCATTAGAAATAATAATGAAGAAGGCTCTTAAAATCTTGATGGTATCAGCTGATGACATTTGGGAAGCTGGCCTTGTTTATGGCTTTCTGATCAGTTGAGAAACTGAACATTCAGTGACTGCTCTGAATCTGTTTCCTCGTTTATAAAATGGGGATACTAATGCCCACCTTACAGAGCTGCTGGGGTAATTAAATGTGACAGCACAGGAAAACAGGTAGGAGAATGCCACACATATAGGAGAGACTCAGTGGCTGTGATCTCTTCTTACCCTTTAGCTCCTTTTTCTTTCAAGCTTTCTGATATCCGCTACTTTCTTGGGCCAGGAGCAACACCTCTGAAGGGTACCTGGCCAGGGGCATTCTTACAGCATCTTAAATGTTGCCCTCTACTGGAGGCCCCTGTGCTAGGGGAGAGCTCTGAGTATTATGGGGAGAATGATGATATGAGGGAACCCCCTGCCTCACCACCCCACCCCACCACACACTCTTTGGGGTTCCCAACTCCTAGACCGCAGATGCTTCCAGGTCCTTAGGAACACTGCAATAGGGTACAGGAGGGGTCATTCTGCTGTCACTAAACAAATGTGGAACTGGGAATTAGGACTAGTCAGCCTCAGGAGGTAGAGACATTCTGGGACATTTTGCAATCTCTCCGGGGCTCAGGACAGTGCTAAGGACAGAGACGTGCTCTAGACTGTTTCCAATGTAGCTTCAGGCTTCCCACTGGCTTCATCTTCTACTCAGGAAGGAGCCAGCAAGAATTCCCCCCACCGAGCAATCAACACTTGGTGCCATGCCATAGAAGGGAGTTTCTGGAGCTCAGGGTGCAGAACAGAGTTGTACAGGTGGAACGTTCAGTGTCCTCCCCATTGAGCTTCTCCGTCCCGTGGAACCCCCAGGGAAGGGCCAGTTTCCAAAGCTCTCCTTGTCCTTCAAAGAACCAGAGGTGTTGAGTAGGTGGATACAAATGTATGCTCTTAATAGCAGGCTATTGTTTAGGTCCAACTTTTCTACATTTCAAATACTGCAGTTCCTCCTGTGAGGTGTTTTTCAAAAGCCAGAACATGTGAGTTTCTTCAAAAGAAATAATCGTTATTAAAATTTGGCCATACCCAATCCAATGTCAGAAAAATGTACAGTTTTCTGTAGTGCTATGGCTTTCTTCTGAAGAATTTTAGCACTTAGCTTCTTGTCCCTTTCTTTTTTAAATGATGCCATTATACCTTAAGTTAAAACCAATACAACAGAACAAGGTAATAAGTGTTTATTATATGCTAATACAGTATCCCGTAATATAGTATACTGTTCATGTAGTACAATATATTACTTACACGCTATGTTATGATACTGTGTTTACATGTTTTGAAAGTCACATGTACATTTCATAATGATTAACTGGGGGGTGTACATGTGTGATGGCCCTATACGTATGTGTACTGAGCCTGCAACATGAAGAAGTGTGGAAACTAATGTCATTACACAGGTGTCCTTTAAATACACTTCCAGGACTCAATTCCTAAATTGCAGGCAGTGGCAATTATCAGCCTGTCACTTATCTATCCACTTGGTGCATTTGTATGAAAATACGTATAATTTGGGGGTGTTTTCTCCCCTGCTTGACCAATTCCCATCCCCATCCATTGTATGTTTAGAAGCTGCCGACCTGTCGGCGACTAGCCCTCAGTCCAGCCATGAATGGGAAATAGCTGCAGTGAGTGATAGTCCACGAGAACGTCCCAGGCCACAGGTGTCAATTTCATTGACTAAGAATTGATGGAACTTGTACCTTGTGCCCACATGACCCTGGGAGCTAGGAGCATATTAGAAGAGTAAGAAAACACCATCTTTTTCTCTGTGCATCTTTCTCTTCCTTTTGTCTAGCAAGACATAAATGAACAAATAACCAAACACAGAAGTCAGCAGCTGATAAGGAGTTAATTGGGGGCAGGAAGTTGGAGAACCAGAAAAAGCAGGTGTTGCTGGGGCAGACTTGGGAGGAAGCTGCTGCTTGTTGTGGGCCTGGGAATAACGGGGAACGTTGAGGTGGTACGGAGGGCAGAGAACGCTCCAGGGGAGGGGAGAGAGGGATGCGGAGGTGCACGGAAGCACGGCAGGGGCGTGGGTGCTCCGCTTCGCTACTCCTTCCCCCAGCAGGCATAATTAGGGATGACTGTCTGTAAATTTTGGGCCATGGCCAAATAATATCCAATTTGTTCCTGAACCTCATTTTTAAGGACTATTAAATCGGCCCCTTTTCTGAGCAATAAATTAACATTTCATAAAGACGAAGCCATAGACACAAAACCGAATGCCTCCCTAAACACCGCAATCAACAGCAGCACATCCAACTTGTCATTGTTCAATTGTGTATTAGCTTAAATGCTCGGACATATGTTTCGCATTTTTTAATCGCTAATTATTTTTTTTCTTTCCAGATTTTCCTGCATGGGAACAATTTAAACAGCCTTCACCAGCTAATACACCCTGAATTTTTGCCCTCGGAATTTGGAGGAACCCTTCCTCCCTATGACATGGGAACTTGGGCGCGGACATTACTCGGTCCGGACTACAGCGACGAAAATGACTACACTCACACTTCCTACAATGCGATGCACGTGAAACACACGTGCTCCAACCTGGAGAGGGAGTGCTCACCCAAGCCCATGAAGAGGTAAGGCCTGGTTCACCAGAGGCTCCCGGTCAGAGGTCAACAGGCATTTTTGATTTGGGCCTATTGTGGGTTAAGTAACTGAAAAGCTTGATGGGCACAGAACTTAAAAAAAATTGCAATAAATACATTCTTAGCTGATTTCATCAGATATGGAAGCAAATGGGGCTTGGATGACCCAGAAATATTGCTGTCCTGTTGTAGTAAGAACAACTTTGAAAGGCTAGGACCTCACTTATGCCATGATTACAGCCTGAGTCTCTGAGGAGTCTGCTATTAATACACATGGACTGAGATGTTGGACCTGCGAGACAGAGTGGATGGAAAAGCAACCTGCTAGAAAACCTCCCTATATCCATGTATGCGGAACCATTTATTGAGCATTTAGTTGGCTGTAGACACTGGTCAGACGCTGGGAGTACAAATAAGATTAAGACATCAAAAGAAGGGAGAAGTGGCCCTCGGGGAGACCTGCCTAGTGAAACTTCCAGGAACCTATTTTTGGCAGGGCTGGTGTCTTCTGAAGTGTCTCTCCTTGGCTTGTAGGTGACCCTATTCTCCTTGTGTCTTCACATGCTCGTCCCTCTTCTCACAGGGACACCAATCATACTGGATTAGGGACCACCTCACTTGACCTTAATTACCTGTTTAAAGATTTTGTATCCAAACATAGTTTGAGGTCCTAGGGGTAGGACTTAAACACACAAATTTTGGGTGGATATACTCCATCCCATAACCTACAGTTATGTAACATTTTTCTGTTAGTAAATCTAGACTTAGCTTATGCTTTCAATACTGCATAGCACTCCAGAACCTGAATAAGTGAGATTAGCCATTTCTTTTTGATGGGCGTTTAGGCTTTAATCTTTTTCTCTATTCCACACAAGGCTCAATGAATGTCCTTGATATGCCTCTTCATTCTTACAGGAAAGTACTTCTGGGTAGACTTGGAGCCTGGGAGTTGCTGGGGCTGTGGGTTTGTGTGTCTCTAATTTTAGACCGTACTTTGGAGTGCCTGGAGGCTCTCCAAAGCAACCATACTAATTGACCCTCCCATCAGGAATGTGTGAGAGTCTCCTTCCACAAACCCTTGAAAAGTACTTAATATTATCTAACTTTTAGTTTAATCATAATCCATTTGGTGGGACAACTCTGTATCGTTTTTGTTTTCATTTGGATTTCCCTGTCAGGCACAGTGAAGCAGAGAAATGACATGCTAAGGTCTGAGTTGTATGAGGCTCATGGAATCAGCAGGGAATGGAGATGACTAGCTGTCAGGAGGCCGATGCAGGGGCTCTGTGGGCAGAGGAGGGTCAGAGCTGATGCAGAAGTGGTGGAAGACTGGCAGAATTCTGCAGATGTTTGGGGAAGGAGGGTGTCACCGATGGGCTCTCCTATGGATAAGTGGGCTTATGTTGATGCCCCAAACCAGGAAAGTATCTCCAGGAGGAGCATCTCTGCATCTCCTGCTCCATTGGGAATATCATACTCAAATGCCTAGAAAGCCTCTCTTCTGGGACTGGGAACCTGTGAAAATGCATTCATTGGCTGAGAGGTTGTTTTTGTGTCTCCACAGTGAAGGGACTGACCTTGTTGGTAGGAGTGAAATTGTCTGGTCTGGGTCCTTACTTACTCTCAGTCAGGGGGATGCTCAATACGGACTATCATAACAATTCAACTCACTTCACTAACACTGTTTTGGGCACTTGACCTACATTGTTAAGTCTTTAAGTCCTCACCACAACTACATGAGAAAGACAGGATCATTATTGCCATTTTACAAATGAGGAAACAGACACAGAGAGGTTAGGTAACTACGCAAGGTCACACAGCAAGTGAATGGCCAAGCTGGGATTCTGACCAATACAGGCTGGCTCCATGCTTGTGTTCATGTCCTCTTTAACATAAAGCACACTGCCTGCTTTTCCTCAGACAGCCTATCCTCCATGCTGGTGCCAACCCTCTCCCAGCCCCTCACGGACAGGGGCAATGACACCTCATGCAGCTTGTCCCTGCCTGATCTCTAGAATCTTAAATAAGGTCATCATACCCTTATATATGTCTGAGCTTCCAAAGTCAAGTGGTATAAAATAGGAATTTGCCACTCTTCAGGGGGCCAGTCACAGAGTTACATCTTTTTGACCGGACACATCCTGATTCCAAGTTTCACCCCTGAGTTGATGTTGAGGGTCAGTGGAGGTGACGGCTTTCATTATTATGGTTAGACGGTAAAATCTTTATCTAATTCTTATTTCATCTTAACATCTTTGCAAGAGTCTCAGTGTCCGACATGCAGCAGGTATGCTATGCAGGCTTGCCACGTATGAATGAATGTTTAATGAAAGATGCTATCTCCAAAACCCATCCTTGGTGCATTTATCCAATTGCTTCAACCACATCGTTAGCACTCAGATGGAGAGTCGATTTACCCTGGCTTTCCCAAGGCTGTCATGGATCCTGCCTTATAAGATCCTAGTAGAGGAGATAAGACCTGTGCACAAATAACTGCAGGACACTACAGAACGGGAGATGCATCGTACTTTAAAGGAGATATAAGTTCCTTCTCAGCGTTCTGAGGAAGCATCCACTAATTTCAACCAGGAAGATCTTTGAGAAGGCCTCGTGGAGGGGGTCATAGCTGACATGGGCTTTGGAGGCGCAGAGGCATGAGAGGGATGCCACGTTGCATACACATCTCATAGCATTACTGGGGCCACCAAGGTGTCCTGCTCACTCTTGCTGCCTTTGCTGCAACATCCTTGACACTTTGCTTGGGTGTTTGAGGCATTAGCAGGATGGAGAGTGAGATGACTGGTACCACAGAGACAAGGAGGGACAACTGCTGCTGTTCGGCTGTACCAGCCGCCGGGTGCCTCACTGGTGGAATCTGCAGTGACCAAGAAAATTACAGGGACAGAGGAAGCACCATTCATAGCATCTTCTGACCCCTCAGAATCTACAGGGACATGGGAAAATTGAAGACAGAATTGGAAGAGACCTTAAAGGTCACTTCTTCCGTTTCCCACCTGATACCGTTGTCAGTTCTGTAGTACAGGCTGTCCGTCCAGCCACAGTTTGCATTGTCCAGAGACGGGAAGGCAACTTACGTGGCAGCGTGTTCCCTGTGGCATGGCTCTAGGAAGTACCTCCTTATTCTGAGCCTGATGACCTGGGTCTGTCTTCTGGAACAACGCTTCTACTTCCTGTGAGTGGATATTAACGATAGTCCTAACCCCTGCCATTGTCTCCAGCAGTCCAGTTATTCCTTTTATTAATTTTCCAAGTAAGTATTCAGGGCTCAGCACTAAAAGAGAAATTGCAAGCCCGATGATAGTGGAGCCATAGCTCCTTCTAGAAGCCAGAAAATTACAATGGCACAAAGGCACATTTTTTTCCCCTTGTGCAGCAAGTGAGCTGAATGGAGTTATCGCTACACCCAGCTGTGATATGGCCTCACCACCCAGGCCAAATGGAATCATTCCGAGGAAAAGCAGACCCAGAGTGCCTTTGAAGACACACAGAGAGGTGTTTAGTGTGCAGAATCCCTGACAGGGATCAATGATTTTGCCCACCCATGCCTTATCCATTCAACAAATATGTAGTGAGCATCTCCTCCATGCTGAGATCACAGGCCCCTGTCTTGCATGGAATCAAAAGACCAGTGTCAGTAAAACACCTCAGTAAAAAAAGTGACAGTATCGTACCACTCATGCAGAAGAGCACACACATTACATTTTGGCTATGAATC
>PVKM010038799.1:0-13989 GCA_004027735.1 Carollia perspicillata | reverse complement strand
CTATTTCCTGAGGGAGTTGGGGTCTGGGTAGAGGGGGGTAAAGGGAGAAAACCTGGGATGATGGTAATAGCATAAAAAAATAAAATACAGCCCTGGCCAGTGTAGCTCGGTGGATTGAGTGTGGGCCTGTGAACCAAAGGATCATGGTTCCATTCCCAGTCAGGGAACTTGCCTGGGTTGAAGGCCAGTTCCCAGCAGGGGACACACAAGAGGCAAATTTACATAGATATTTCTCTCCCTCTCTCCTTTCCTTCCCCTCTAAAGATAAATAAATAAAATCTTTAAAAATTAAAAAAATAAATTGACCTTTAAAAATACAAATAAATAAAAAATAAAATAAAATACAAGGTCTGTCCAGAAAAAGTCCAACCATTGTTAATGTATCGAGAATGGTTTTTGACATCAGTACAATCTGGAAGCCAAAGACAGTGGCCTGGAATGCACATGCATGAATAATGACCTTTACTGTACTACTCAGTGGGGGCAGTGGATGCTATTGAGTGAGCGTGTGTACTGTGTGTTTGTCACAATCAAAATGACTGAGAGTAGAGCAATAAATCTGCATCCAATTTTGCATTAAGCTTGAACATTTATCCACCGAAACGATTCAGATGATTCAGAAGGCCACAGCTATGTGCAGCTGGGGATTTTCAGCTTTATCATAACAACACACTTGCTCATGCATTATGTCTTCTGCAGAGCCTTTTGGTAAAACACCAAATCACCCAGGTGTCTTAAACCCTCTACAGTACAGACTTGGCACCTTGAGACTTATGGCTTTTCCCAAAACTAAAATCACTTTTGAAAGGAAAGAGATTTCAGATAGTTGAGACTCAGGAAAATACAATAGGGCAGCTAGCTACTGTGTGAGGTCCTAAGGTGCCTACTTTGAAGGGGAATGAGGTGTCATTGTCTTGTGTACAATGTTTCTTGTATCTTGTATCTTCTTCAGTAAAAGTCTGCATTTTTCATGTTACCTGCCTGGATCCTTTCTGGACAGGCTTCACTGTATAATTTATTTTTAAATTACAAAAAAAGAGATCAAAGATATAAACAAAGAAAGAAAGAAATCAAAGCTATAAACAAACAAACAATCATTAAGTCATGATGTTATCTTTGGCTTAAGAAACCCATACCTTGTGATCATTTTCTGGGCCTGGCGATTGCTTCTTGCTGCCTCTGGAGTTAACAGTTAGTAAGGGAAAGATCCAGGCTTACCTGGGCATGCTGTGAGAAAGCTGAATGAAATGATGGGGCCATATGTTAAACCAAATACATACATTAAATCAGCACCCTCAGTTTCATTTGTGAATAACAGCAACATTTGTCTGTTACCTAGTTCACATGTGAGGATATCTTGCTCATCAAATTATGTGAAAGGAAAGGCAATCTCCCTCCCTTGCACCAAATCACCATGCCTGTCATAACTTCTAATTCCCATTATTCTCCCCAATTTTCACGATCACTTTTCTATATATTTTTCAGCTCATCTAATACTCTCCTTGGGGTTTATAATATTGTTTTATTAATTTTGTTTTTCACAGGCTGCTTTAGAGAGCCACTGGCCCAGATTAGGAACTAAAAGTTTCTTGAAAGATGCTATGAACTTTCCCTAGTTTTTCTTAGTTTTACTGATCCATAGTTACCTTGTCTTTCCTGTAATCCATGCTGTCAAAAACAAATGTCTCTACTTAGATGGTGTCACCACTGGGAACTATAACTATATGGTATACGGTGAGCTAATCAGTTGCTTTATTATTTGTCCTTGGTTTTAAATCTCTTAATAGTTATGGACTACCCAACACTTACTGAGCTATTTCCCTTTCTGGCTTTGTCAATTCCAGGAGTATGATAGGTGCTGTTCAGGCAAGGGCACTAAGGAATACAAGGAAGTTACACAGATAATGAAGCATATTGTCTATCAGTATTCTACAGGCATTTAGTTTTCTTATAGAACTAAAAGCACATAATAACTCCAAAAACAGAGTTTTAATTACATTTATTGGGGTGATATTGGTTGATAGGGTCATAAAGGTTTCAAGTGTACATTACTGTGATACATGATCTGTATATAGGATTGTGTGTCCAGCATCCATACATAGTCAAATCCTTTTTTGTCACTGTATATTTGTCCGCTTTTACCCTCTGCCACCCCCTCCCCCTTTGCTCTGATAACCACCATACTGTTGTCTGTCTGTGTCTCTGATTTTTTTTGTTTGTGTGATTTTTGTGTTTGTTTGTTTGTTTTATCATTATTCTATTACAGTTTTCTTCCGTTGCTCTTCCCTGCCCCGGAAACCCCACCACTCCCACTGTCAACCCTCACCCTGTTGTCCATGTCCATGGATTGTTTATACCTATTCATCGATTAGACCTTTCCCCCTTTTTTCCCCCTTATTACCCTCCCCTCCCCTCTGTTCACTGTCAGTCTGTTCCTTGTTTCCCTGCCTGTGGTTCTATCTTGTTCCTTTGCTTGTTTTGTTCATTAGGTTCCTCTTATGGGTGAGATCATATGGTGTTTGTCTTTCACTGCCTGCCTTATTTCACTCAGTATAATGCTCTCCAGTTCCATCCCTGCTGTCACGAAGGAAAGAAACACCTCTTTCTTTCTGCTGCATCATATTCCATTATGTAAATGTACCACAGTGTTTTGATCCACTAGTTTACTGACGAGCACTTAAGCTGTTTCCAGCACTTTGCCATTGTAAATAACACAGCTATGAACATAGGGGTTCATAGGTTCTTTTAAGTTGGTGTTTCAAGATTCTTAGGGTATGATACCAAGAGTGGAATTTCTGGGTTCACCCCAAAGAAATAAAATGTACATCTTTTCAAATGCACACGGTAATTTTCAAAGATAGACCACACGTAGGACACAAAACAAGCCTCAAGAAATTCAAGAAAATTTAAGTCATATCCAGCATCTTAGATCATAATGGCTTGAATCTAGAAACCAACCTCAAGGAAAAAACTCAAAAACATTCAAATTCATGGAGACTGAATAACTTGCTATTAAATAATTAATGGATTAACAATGAGATCAAGGAAAAAATCAAAAAGTTTCTGGAAACAAATGAAAATAAGCACACAGCAGCCCAAAACCTATGAGTTTCAGTCTTATATTCCACATATAAGTGAATTTTTTAATTTATTGAGCAAATTTTTATTGAACTTATATTACCACAGCTCCATTTATTAAATTATCTCCCCTCCAACATCAAAAGAGAATACTAGTAACATAAGTACTCCTACAAGTCATGTATTGTAAATGCATACTTCAATGATATTTGTTTACTATCATGTTTATTAATTTTGCATTTTTTAAATTTATATGATCACACATTTTCAGTATTTTAGGGTACATTATCTTTGCAAAGTATTCCTTTACTGAATTATAAACAAAAAATAAAATAATAAAAGGTTAGTAATGAAAGAAGCAATTGATTTTCTACAGACACCTCCTAGGACATCTAGATATTGCTTGCCAATATACTGACAATTAAATTTCAAAAATTTAATTCAACCACTAATATAGACGCTTTAAAATATGCTGGTTTAGAACAAAGCATTTACACACATTTTACCAAAATAACATATTATATGGGATTATCCAAATATTTATAATTTTTAAGAACTTGCTTGAGCTTAACTGAAATTATAAGGGAAATGCTAGATAGCTTTAAGAGATTAATCGATACCTAGGGAACTTGGCATATAAGATGATCATCAAATGTTATTAATTTTGGCTTACTGCAATGTAAAATGCATATGCCCCTGACTTATTCAAGGGAATAAATAGAGCAGATCTTGATAAATCTATGATTGTGATTGATGCATCAAAATACCAGTGCAGAATGAAGAGGCCAGGCCCAGCTTTCATTACTTCACAGAAGCAGCTGTTTACCTGTTATAGGGCATGAAGTTCATTGGCATCATCTCTGTCCTTACTCCACAGATATGGGCACAATGTCTCCAGCTGATGGAACACAGCTGTTCTGTGGACTGTAGTTTAAAAAAGAAGCCAATAAGCAGCCTGCTGCTAGGGAACCATTGTATCTGCCAGGCTGCCCTCAAGCATTCTAACAGGGACAGTTATGTTCACTTTATGTCAAGTATATTTACACATCTCTCCCATGAGTCCTGTAACTGAAGAATATCTTTCAGGAATCATTTCCCCCTAAGTTCAGGTTTACTCATAGGCATTGTGAAGAACATCTGGGTGGTCATTTCATAAGTGATCTTAGTTTATGCAACCAGGAACTATTTTTAGGAAGTTATAAATATTAAAATACTGACCAAAAGAACTTAAAAGAAAACAAAATTAGAGAAAACAGAAACTATCTTTTTTTTAATATTTGGACAGAAGTAGTCTTCCATAGGAATTATATGTAACCATAAGGGAAAAGTATGACAAGTACAGGTACTAGTATTTATAAATGCTTGTAAAGTGAAAGTTACCATAAGTAAAGTTTAAAACAGAAACAAGGGAAAAAGACAAAATATTTGCAAGTCACATTATAGATGGTGAATGTAGTTTTACTAATATGCAAACATTAATAATAAGAATATGACTAATTGAGATTTGGACAAATGACATGTACCGATGGTCACAGTATCTTACATACCCTTTCACTAACAGAAGGAGGCTATTTCCTTACAGTGTGCATCCTGTTTGTTTTGTGACTTGCTTTGACCAGGAGAATATGGTCAAAGTCACATAGTGCAAATTCTAAACAGAAGTTTAAAGAGATATTGAAGTGGCTCTGAGACTGTCCTGTTATCTCCACCAGTAGGAAGGTAATTTATGAAGAGGATATTGAAGGAGCATGCTCCTGCACAGATCCCTGAGAGGAATCACTATCTGTGGCAGCTGTAGCTTTATAACATGTATTTTTTAAGTAATAAGACTTCAAAGTAAAAATGAATAGTATTTGATCATTTGGTCTGCAGAATGGATGTCATGTTAACAGGCATGACAATGACATTAATATTGTTGTACATGTCTGTAGAAACTCTCGAATGACTAGGTACATTGTCAATCAACAGTAAATTTTGAAAGGAATCTTTTTTCTGAGCAGTAGGACTCAGTAAAAACATTTACTTAGTCAACCATGTTACAGATACATGTGATGTCATCCATATTTTTTCTTTCATATTTGTAGAGCACAGGCAAAGTTGATTTAACATAACTCTCAAGGGCCCTAAGACTTTTGGATGGTAAAGGCGTACTGACTTCAGCTTTAAGTCACTTGCTGCATCAGCTTAACAAGAGAGTCAGCCTATCCTTTGAAGCTTCATGGCTAGGCTATAAAGTGTGTAGGTAGTTATAAAAGTTCTAGATGGTATTTATTTCCAATATAAGGGGTTTTGTTTGCATTGAACATATTCTGTTTAGTATAGCAGCCTACATCATCACTGGCTGCTTCACCTTGTACTTTCATGTTACGGAGAGGACTTATTTCCTTAAACCTTATGAACCAGCCTCTGCTACATTCAGATTTCTTTTCTGAACTTCCTCACCTCTTAGCCTCCACAGAATTAAAGAGAGGGCCATGCCCAGCAACAGGCTCTGGCTTAAGGGAATATTGTGTTTGATGTAAACTTTTACCTAGACTACAAAAATATCTCCATATCAGCAATAAGGCTGTTTTGCTTCCTTGTCATCAATCTCTTTATCAGAGTAGTGCTTTCAGTTTTGTTCAAGAGCTTTTTCTTTGCATTCACAACTTGGTTCTTTGATGCAACAGGCAATAGTTGTGTTAATAATTGGCCTAATTTCAATATCACTATTTCTCAAGGGAAAGGGGAGGCCTTAAGAGAGGAGGAGAGATGAGAAATAGCTACTTAGAGGAGCAGACAGAACACGTACAACATTTGTCAATTAAATTCACCATCTACGTAGGTGTGGTTTTTAGCATCCCCAAAAAGTTAATCAAAAATCACCATAACATATATAAAATAATTTTAACAACCTTTGAGATATTACAAGAATTAGCAAAATGGAACACGAAGACATGAAGTGAACAAATGCTGTTGGAAAAATACTGCCTATCGGTTTGCTCCAGGACAGGTGCAACAAAGTTTCAATTTATAAAAACTTCACTACATACAAAGCACAATAAAGCAAAACACAGTAAATTGAGATATACCTGTGTCAAAACTACTTTTTTATAGCTGAATGTTATTGCGTTATATGGGTATTTCACATTTTGTTTATTTATTTCTCAAATGATAGAAATTTTGGTTATTTCTGTCTTTTGCTACTATGAAGAGAGTTGTTATGAACATTCTTGTACAATTTTTGTTTGAAGACTTGTTGTGAGTTGTTTTAGGTATATAACTAAATGTGGAATTGCTGGTTTATATGCTAATCCTATGTTTAGAATATTTAGTGTGGCAGACTCTGGCCCACAGAGTCCGCCTGTTGTGACTGAAGACAAAAACAAATGCACAGACTACAGAGTCCTGGGGAGAGAAACAGGATGGCACAGCCACTCTCTCAAGCGGAGAGCACACCAACCCTTGCCTAGACAAGCTTTTATTATTTTTCTCAGGTTTTACATCAAAGAAGGATTTATTATCTATTACATAAAATATTATTGTCTACATTTTAGGTACAATCAAGGAAATGAAAATAACAAATGCAGAAGGGAAAAGTGGCAAGCTGATTAGCACCGTCCTAAGGAAAATTCACACAGGCTTTGGAAATTCCCTTGAAGATAGGCAATAAATATCTACTGTTTTAGACCAGGGTGAGGGAGTTTTAGCAAGAGCAAGCCACAAGAGTCTTTATGCATTTTCTAGGCCTGATTTCCATGGGAAAACCCGGTTTGAAGGTCTGGCTCCTGCCCATCACATAGCTTCTGTAGGTTTTGAGCTGAGTCACACTTGCCAGACCAAAACAAACTGCTCCCCTACATCAAAGGGTATATTGGGTATGTAACTAAATGTAGAATTGCTGTTTTATATGTTAATCCTATGTTTACAATATTTAGCAACTGTGAATTTTTTTCCCATAGTGGCTACATCACTTAACTTTCCATGCAGCAATGTGTGTGTTCTAATTTCTGCACTCCCTTGCCAGTGCCAGTTTTATTTCATATTTAGAAAGAGGATAGCCACCTTAATTGGTATGAGGGGTAGTTGATTGAGACTTTGATTTTTATATTTCTTAATAC
Organism: Carollia perspicillata; assembly: GCA_004027735.1. NCBI lineage: Eukaryota > Metazoa > Chordata > Mammalia > Chiroptera > Phyllostomidae > Carollia > Carollia perspicillata. Next base: position 6,811 of record PVKM010038799.1, on the reverse strand, counting down.
CTAATGATATTGAACATATTTGCTTATTGGACATTTGCATGTCTTTTTCAGAGAAATAGCTAGTAATTTGTCATTCTTTTGATTTTTTTTCTTTTAGATGTTGAGCTTCACAAGGCCCTTATATATTCAGAGTAACAGAACTTCATCATATATAAAATTTGCAAACATTCTCCATTTTGTAAGTTTTCTTTTCACTCAGTAGTCCTTTGATACACATAAGTTTTATTTTTTAATTTTGATAAAGTCTAATTTTTGTTACTTTTGCTTTGGTTTTATATCTTTAAAAATTGACAAACCTAAGATCATAAAGATTTAATTAACATTTTCTCCTAGATATTTATAGTTTTTATTTTTATGTTTATGTCTTTGATTCATTATATGTTAACTTTTCTATAAGTGTGAGGTAAATATGCAACTTCATTTTTAACATGTGATTATTTAGTTGTTCCAACACCATTTGTTGATTGACTATTCTATTCCATTAACCTCTAAGCCTACTGAGATATGATAGTAAAAAGCTAGGGAAATTCCTGAGCTAGTGGAATGGGGAAAATGAGACAAGAAAATTAAACATGACCAAACAGTTTGAGATATTTACAGGCAGCTGGTGAATCAAAAGACTTTATCTCCCTACAGCCAAGGACACTTGAGAGAAAATGGTTTACACCTCTCCTCCCTAAACAAAGAATACACAGCTTAAATCACCTGGTCTGGGAAATGGAGAACAAAGACCCAGTAAATATGATTTGTGCCGGCTAAACCCAAGGACAGATGAACTCAAGGGAACAGATAACAAAAACCTCATTAAAAATAAGACAGACCCAAGATAAAAGAAAAACAGCATAACAAACCAAAGAATAATCCCAAACACCTCTATTTGCACATTTTGACCCATCATCATATTAAAAGTGCACCTGGAAAGCTAATGAGTATTTGCCTGAAACCCTGCCCTACGATTCTCACCAAAAAAGATAAAACACCCTCAGCACAAAGACTCAGTGTACTCACTTACTTTAGAGCACATCCCTTCCCCTTCCCAAGATCAAAATTTTTACTTTTTTCCAAACTCTAAAGGTCCCACAAAACTTGCGCCCAAGAAGGCAGTAGGAAGCAGCAGCTTACCCAGGGCTTACTCCATGATCCTGTCTCTAAGGCCCCCCTTTTTCTCTGACTTCCAAGTGAACTAACAGCGGCCCTGCCTGGACTCACACTCCTTTCTTGTAACATTTCTAGGGAGCCAAACAGAGTACTGCCTAGGCTCTCACCTGTTATTTCTTCTACCCTAAGTCCTTTCTTTGTTTCACTGTCCCAAACTCTAATAAAGGTACTCTCAGATCACCTGGACTCATGTTGTGAAATCTTTCCTCACAAAATCAAGAACTCACGTACCATAGACTGACCTGAGGCACACCCACTCTGGCACAATCCCTATCCAATAACAGTGCCACACTGTCCTGAGTACAGTAGCTTTATACACAGTTTTAAAATTGGAAAATGTGTGTGTCCCAATGCTTCGGGTTTTTTTTTCCCAAGATAGTTTGGCTATTTTTTTCCAATTCCATATCAATTGTACTGTCAAGTTTTCCATTTCTGTAAAAATGACTTATGCTTTTGATGGGGATTATATTGAATCTACAAATATCATTGAGGAATTCTGACATCTTAAAAATATTACATCCTCTAATCCGTGAGCACTTACTCAAATATTTTTACATTTAGATTTTTTAATTTATTTTATTACAATTTTGTATTTTTTAGCTTACAAGTATCATATTGCATTGGATAAATTCCTAAATATATTATTATTTCAATGTGATTATGCACTGAGTTTTCTTAATTACCCTCTTTTATTGTTCACAAAAAGCAAACATTCTAACCCAATAGGATGGGAAAGAAACTCAGAACTAATAAAAGCTTTTATTTCTTACTTTATAGAACAAAATAGATGATGGAATTTTTTACTTTGTCTTCTTTAATTTTCTGTATTATTCACGTGAAATGTTTTAAAGAAATTTCACATATATAAAGCTTTTCTGAAATTAAAATGTCTTAAGATCACTGTCAAGGAGTCTTATATCTTTATGCTATGATTAGCCTCTTGGACTAATTTTCATAGCCTGATATGCTTTGCTTCTTATTTTTTCTTTGCAATAAACCCTACAGTCCCAGTCACTTCTCCTGTTCTTTTTGAAGTTACAACTCAAACTCAATTGTTGGCGTTCAACTCTTCTCTTTGTCTTCACAAAATTAGCCTTTGATTAAAATGCTTCAGAAAGGTAGTTAAATTTTTTAATGTTATCTTTTAGTCCCCTTACATCCTCCTCCCCACAGCAGTCACCACACTGGTGCCCATGTTCATGAGTCCTTTTTCTTTTTCACTCAATCTGTCCAACCCCTAACCTCATCCCACACACTATACATTAAATTAATTTTAAAAAATCTTATTACATGTTGAAAATTTTTTTCATGATTTTAACTCATTGACTGATGGTGGGAAAGTTATAGGCAAGATCTGCTCACTGGGAGGACAAAAACGAATGCTTCAAAACATGTAAAGAAGAAAACACTTAATGAAAAGACTTTGACCTTATATTGCAACAGATAACAAATTGGAATAGAATCAAGAAATGAAAATAAACCTTATTTTACATTTTTTTGTTTTCTCTACCCCTTTTCTCAGTTATTTTATCCTTTTTTCTTCCCTTAATAAAGGGCAGTTTTCAGTATTAATCACTTTGTTAAACCTTTAATCACCTAAGAGCAGCCAAATCTTATCTTAGGCAGGTTTTTTTTTTCCCCTTAATCTGATTGTATTTTCTATTTTGCTGCCCTTTCAAATATTTCCAGAAGTCCGCTTTTCCTTTTGAAATTTCTTTCTCTATATTCAGCTTAACATTAAACAAAAGAAAATATCTATTTTAATCATTTAAATACTTGTGTTTTCTTTTTCTTTCTTTAAAAACTTCTTTGGAGTTTGTTCTCTGTTATAGGGTGGGAAAGGCTGCAGTTATGATTGAACTAGAATTGTAAAGGAGTTTGTAATACATGACAGGGAGCTCTTTCAGTAGCAAAATGGGAAATAAAGAACATCTCCAAAGGTCAATAATGTTCTAGGTTAAGAATTTTACTTAATTGCTCAACTCACTATTTTTTTAGTAGTCATGCTTCAGTGGTGTGTGTGTATAAGTATACATAGAATAGTAGATGGTTTATTTAGCATTCAAAAATATAAAAGAAATGCTATTAGCAATAACCTTAAAATTTATAATTTGTGCACTCTGAATAAAGTATTCTATTCTCAATGTAGTTCCTTAAAAATGATTTATTGTCAGTTCTATTACTCACCACTTTCTCTGGAAATGGTGTCGTGCCTTGAATCATCTATTCACATTCCTGTTTTAGTAGTTTCTCTTTAGTTTCATATTGTTCCAGAGATTTGTAAATTATTCTTTCTATGTAAACCTGAAGTAGACTTAAAAATATAATTCTAAAATATGGAAAATGATTTCCTGTGATAGAAAGTTAAAGGGAATTTTTTGTTTAGTTAAGAACATCACATACAAGAGTCAACATGTTTCGTTAGAATTCTGCGGCTTGAAAAGCAACAAACAGAAAAAAAACTTTGAGTAGTTCTGAAGAGGTGTAGGAGAGCCCAATAATGCTGCGTGATTCATCTCTAACACTTTTTATAGATTTGATGTGTTTAGAGAAGTGAAGAAACATTTAATGGTTTCCTTCTGAATCATGGGGACTGACTCACTAGCATTAATCTGCAGCTCTCATATAGTGCTATTGTAATCAGAAAAAAATTAATAATGGTGGAATAGAGAATTCAAAACTGACATTGAGATTCAAGGATTCTACTTTATTTAAAAAACTTTGTAAAGATTTTGTTTTTCTTTCACTGTAAGCATTGGTTGTCAGTGGATTTGAAAAAAAGAGAGAGCAATTTTTAAATCATTTCTTGATAACAAGATCTTGTGTGAGATAATGTATGCCTCAGTCATTCTACTATTCTACTATCAACCCACACCACTATTAGGCAGTGGAAGCATTCAGTTATGTTAGATTTTCTTATTTAATTTCTATTAAGTCATAAGCAAGAGTTTTCAATGATTTGTTTTGTTTATGCCAAGGATTTTGTCATATATACTGACAAAGATAAATTATAGTAGCACACAATAATATAAGACTTTGGTTATTTTACTCCTTTTAAACATATATAAAATTTATTTCTTTTTAAAACTATAAGCATAAGAAAACAAACAGTTTTAGACACAGCTCCATATTGCACATTCTATTTTTTTAGCATATACTGAGTGATAATATCATGTATATTTATAATGTGATATACATATGAAAAACCAGGTAATGTTGGAAAATGATGAAAAAAATCTAATCTTCTATTACAGATTTATATATTATGGAAAAGACCCAGAATTTTAAACATTTGGGTCAAAATATTGGTCCTCCCTCTGAGAGTAAAAGTAAATGGAATTCTTTTGACTTCCATTCTAGAAATTTTAATATAATATTTTATTTTTAATTAATTACATGTGGATTTAAATTCTTACCAATGATGCTAATTTCAGGAACCCAGTGCTTCATTGAAATTAACTGTGTAATACATGTGTCTTGCCCCCCCACGTGGTCATGTGCATGAATCACTTCTTAACATTGTAAGTCAAACTCTCATCTATGATAATCACGCAAAAGTAACTATTCTTAAATTAATAAGTTTTTTGTTTACAAAATAAGAGGTTTGAATTTTAAAAAATTACAAAATTATTTTAATTGTTATTGATTTGTAGAAAGATAAACAAATTGAACCCAGTGGGTTACACCAAGGCATTTCATAATTAAAATGCGAAAGGTTAAAGATAAAGAGAGAATCTTAAAAGCAGCAGGAGAAAAGCAGAGAGTTAACTACAAAAGAGTTTCCATAAGACTGTCAGTTGATTTGTCAAAAGAAACTTTGCAAGCTGGAAGGGACTGGAAAGAAGTATTCAAAGTGATGAAAAATGAGGATCTACAACCTAGATTACTCTATCCAGCAAAGCTATCATTGAGAATGGAAGGCAGATAAAGTGCTTCCCAGACAAGGTAAAGCTAAAGGAGTTCATCATCACCAAGGCCTTATTATATGAAATGTTAAAGGGACTTATTCAAGAAAAAGAAGATCAAAACTATGAACATTAAAATGGCGGCAAATTTACAGCTACCAACAACTGAATGTAAAAAAAAAATAAATAAAAATAAAAAAGCAAGCAAGAGCAAGAACAGAACCATAAATATGGAGAGCATTTGGAAGGTTATCATCTGGGAGGGCGAGAATGGGGAAATATGCAGAGATTAAAAAGCATAAATTGATAGGTACAAAATAGACAGGGGAAGGTTACAAATATTATAGGAAATATGAAACTAAAGAATTTGTATGCAAGACCCATGGACATGAATTAAGTGGGGGATTGCTGGAGAGAATGGGGGTACCAGGTGGAGGGGGACTAAAGAAGAAAAATTGAGACAACTGCAATAGTGTAATAAATAAAATATACTTTTAAAAGTAAAATTAAATATACACATAAAAAAACAAAAACATTGACTTGCCACTCCACTCATTTACACATTAATTGGTTGATTTTTTTATGTGCCCAGACCCAGGATGGAACCTACAACCTTGGCATATCGAGAGTTCCCTCTAACTAATTAAGCTACCTGTCCAGGACCCTGTAATATTCTTTATAGATTTAAATGCCTATTACTAATTCGTATGCCTAATTTATTTATGAAAAGTTTTTTTGTATCCTAATTCAGTAATCAAATTATTTAACTCAGGTAAAATGATTTAAAACAAGCAGTATTAAATCCATTATAAGAGTAGAATAACATATTTCTAAAATAAAGGAAGTAACTGAGCTATTATCATGATACAAATAGTAAGTTCATATATTTATTGTAATAAATATATGTACATGAATAAATACATTCATGTAATCATTCATTTATGCAAGTTATTAATTACTCACCTACCACATGCCATCAAAGGTGTTTAATGTTGGGTTTTCAAAATGAACCAAGCAAAAATGAATTTTTGACCTTTTAAGGCCTTTTAAGGCACTGAAAGAGTCCAAATTAGAATTATGATTTCTTTAATGGAATTTTGATAGTGGTAACTGAGACATGATAAAGATATATATCTATGTGGAAAACAATTTTCAGTGAAACTTAGTGCCTGACAGAAAGAAGCAAGATGGATTACATAAAGCATTTTTTGTGGTAATAGAATGTTTAAAAGATCCTGACTTTATAAAATTCCATCATAAATATAAACTGTTCTGTAAATTTTCTCTTTCCTTTTAATGTTTAAATATGAATTTTAAAGCTTATTTTTAGGGTATTTTAATTATTATATTTATTCCAGATGAAGACTAATAAACTTCCTGTAAAGTGTTTGTTTTCTATTACTTTTTAATTGCTTAGATTGTTAAATAGTTTATAGTATCAACCAATATAACCAGGTTAAAATGGTGATTTCTTTGAAAATAAATCCTGATTATTCTTTATTTCTTCGGTGACACTTTCTCTCTTCATGTTGAACCAAATTTTTGACACATTATACTTCTTCTCCTTGAAGAACTTCTTCATACTCTTCCTGTAGGTCAGATCTTCTGGCAAAGAAATTCTACATATTTTGTTTAAACCTTTATTTTTCTTTCCTATTTGAAGAATACCTCTGCTGAATATTAAATTCTAGATAATGTTAGATTTTTTCCTTTACTTCACTTACTGATAATATTTGTTGAGAAGCCTC
>PVKM010038798.1:0-14026 GCA_004027735.1 Carollia perspicillata | reverse complement strand
GAGCAAATTGGGCCCTTTGGTGCTGGTTCACGGGTGGGTGGGCTTGTATACATTCTAGGACCCTGTGGGTCTCTCCAACAAACTCTCCTGTGAGGCTGGGAGTCTCTCCTGGCACCTCAACCCCCACAAGTGTTTTCAATCAGTGGTTTTTCCCATCGCTGGGCCCTGGGTTGTGCGGTCTGTCTTGCTGCCTGTTTTTGCCTGGTTTATCTTTGTGTGTCTGCGGTCAGCCAACCTCCTTGTGCACCTCACTGGGTCTGCTCGTTTCCTTCCCATGCTTGGGGTCTGCTAGCCCCTCACTGCCTGCAAGCCTGGGTCTGACAAGCACTGCTTTTTCCTGCTGTGACCCCTCTCTGCCGGCTGCCAACTCCGCCCCTCTTACTGGTCTAGATGAATGGTTCGTTGTCGGACTTCCATACACTTCAATTTTCTGTCTGCTCTCATTGTGTTTTTGTTTCTAAATCTTTGTTGTCCTTAAATTTGGTTGTGCAAGGAGGCACAGTATTTCCACCTATGCCTCCATCTTGGCCGGAAGTCCTGGGATTAATATCTTGAAGTGATCTTGTTTAGCATCTAGGTAATCATCTGGAACAATTTCAGTAAATGCTTTCACTGCTTCTAAAACACTTTTGTAAAACGTGATTTTTAAAAATACATTTGGAATGGCAAAAACAAAACTATAAAGCAACTTGCATACCCAGGCGTGGTGGTTTTAATAAGTTCATTCATAGTTATGCTTGAGCAGTGTGCTGAACCAACTGACATTTTATATGTGTTACCTGAAAAGCAGTATTCGCAGCCGAGGATTCTGAGCAATTATGAGCATGCATGTATACGCCAGTGTGTGTACATGTGTGTGTGTGTTCTTGAGGTGAGGTTTGCCCCTACTTAACAGTGGAAAATTTGCATAAATTTGGCATGTAGGGGACAATCTTTATCCAAAAAGAGGTCTTGATTCCTGTATTATATCCTCACCTTACAGTTTAAGGAAGATGAAAACATCATCTAAAAGAAAAAATATGCCTAGGAAATTCACTATGCCTCCTTAATTTTTAGGTGGTTTCCACAAAGCTGACATGGGGTTTTGTGTGTGTGTGGGGGGGGTGGCTGTTACTCTTACAAAATAATAAACAAATATATGATAAAGAAGATGTTTCAACAGGACTGTTTCCTCCTGTGTTTGGTCCTAAAATCAAATATTTTCCAGATAAAAAACTTCCAAACCAAGGAGAAATGGACAAAAGCCTTCTTTGTAAAAATGCCTTCTTGCCACTAATAAGAATGATTTCAGGTAATTGTAGCTCACCGTGATGTAAATTCCCACGGTGCAGGCTCAGTGCAGCATTAGGAGTGGACAGTATAGACCCTTTCTCAGGGCCTCGGACGTCACCTCAAATTAAGTTCTCGGTATCTAGGCCTCCTTCTTCTCATCCCCAGCCAGTGGCCTCTCTGGCCAAACCTTGTCTAAATGTGACAGCTCTACCAGGTCCTGCACTCGGTGGAAAAACACCGCCTGCACATGCTATCTCCCATCCCCCACAGCTGTGAGACCCTGATGACACGTAGGACTCCAGACGCCCACAGTCCTTTCCAGTAATTAACTGTTTCTCATGGCAGGTGTCCATGATTCACTCCAGACTATAGATGGCAGGCTGATGGTTGAGTTGCCTTCTGAAACTCCTTAACAGAGCAAAGGCAGAGCCAAGTTCAGAAAGTGGGGCCTCCGAAGAAATGGGTCACCCCACATGTGAACTCAGGAAATGAAAATATGGCCTCAGTCTCAACTGCACCAGAGATTTTTTTTTAGTCAGCTAAATATAGTGACCCAAACTGGAAGACAGCCAAGCTCAGGGGCCAACTCCAGGGGACGACACAAGAGCACTCGAGGATCCCTAATTGCCACAGGTGGGTTACACAGTCGTTTAAATCTCTCCTAAAAATAAACGTTTAATGAGTCTAACTCCAGGCGCTGATTGCCTTGTCATTTTAAAACTCAGGATGAAAAGAGGTAGTGGTGAGGAGGAAGAAGAGGTGGTTATTCTCAGGAAATCAGATGTACATTCCATGAGGTGCTGGGGGCTGATTTTGAAAGCTGATTTTCTTTCTTCTGCTTAAAATTTCCAACAGACACCCATGTAATTTGTTCTTTACAGTATTCACTTTGTTTTGTAAAAGTCTGAGAAATGTATTTGGCAACCTGTAATTCCTCGATGCCCCAGTCTTTCGCCTGGAGGTGCCGGCCACACGCAGGGTAAAGTGAGCCCAACGTAAAGGCCAGCAAGGGCCCTCCTCCACTCCCCACGGGGCCCAACCTCCTTGGGTGCAGTGAGGGAGGTGTGATAAAACCCGGTGGGTATGAGCGAGGGCTTTGAAGCCAGAGAGACCCACAGTGTGAACCAGGATCTCATTCTTTACTGCCATTTCCATATGCAAGCTTCGGATCCTGTTTCCACCTCAGCAGTAATAATGCCACACCCTCTTTTATCTGTGAGATCAGATGAGGGAACAGTGCAGAGGGGTTATCAATGGGCCTAGCACATGCTACCAGCCAAACACCCTAGGTGAGCTGACTTGACTACTCAATAATTATCTTGAACAATTTAGGTAACTGCAGTTGTTTTGACTGTAGCTTGACCGTTTTTATAAAACATGACTTGGTATTGGGTGTAGAGTACTGGGAACAGTGGTCAGTTTTACCAATGGTGGTGGTTCCATGGGATATTTCACAGAGAATAATTTTATGGCTACCAGAAATGTAGAGGGAAGTCTCTGTTCTTCACTGGCATTTCTAATGTCCCTTGATTTTTCAATGTGATTCCTGATTTAAAGTCACTAGAAAGTGAGTGCATTATGGTGGTATTCCATCACCAGAGCCCAGCTATGACAAGTGGGCTCCTGTTTACAAGTTTCCCATTATTGGTCTTCCATACTTTCATAGTATGCATGTCCCCTTCCTCAAAAGTACATCAGCACCTCTCCCAGTCTACTCCCCCAGTCTGGTAACTATCTAGTATTCAGTGAACTCATAGTCAATTAACTGTCAAGCACACTTGGAATCATTTGCTGCTAGAGATTTCTCCAGAGACACAACCTACCAGCTGAGTTCCCCAGCTCATCAGAGCCACTCTCTCCATCCGAACTCTTGCATTTAAATATAGCCCTCAACAAATAGCTGTTCTTTTTGCCACCAGTTTGCTGTGTTTTGTTTGACTACTTTTGTTTTAATCCAATTCTACTCATTTCTGTTTTCTTCCTGCAAACTCTTTTTTTTTCCAGTGGTTTTTATCTGAGACTCTTGGTTTTCTGAGGTTGGGCAGGTAGGCTTGTGTGGCTTGAATTTTGTTTATGTGCTTTTAAAATTCTAATTATAACTCTTAGGGGAGCTGCTCTGCAAAAGAAGAGCTGGATGGGTGGACTGACACGCTGGCAGGGATTAAATACACATGTCACTTTGGGGCTGGGTGCAGCTGCCACAGCTAATAATGCCACTGCAAACTCCCTGCGAGAGAGTTTGCTGTGGTGCTTGGTTATGTTTTCCTGGGTGCTTAGAAGACCTGGTTAATGGAAAGAGAATGCAGTGCTGCCTCTCCAGGCTGATTTAGGGGTACTGAGAGATCCCCTAAAATACCCCCCTACCTCACTCTCTGCCAACAGTCCCAATCTGTCTGACTGAAAAGTCAGGTGTGTAGTCTAACAATCCCTGCTTGAGTTGTGGTGAGCCGCTTCTATATATAAGGGACAGTCACTGAGAAGTAAGAGGCAGCAGTAAGGAGACAATGTGAAGTGGAACCCCTGAGAAGGAAAAGCTTTGGCATAGGGAATCTATTTACACACTCTGTTTATAAAAGATTTTCTTGTTTAAGGATACCCGCTGAAGAACCTCAGGATTGCCGCTCCCCTCCCTTCTCCCCACCCTACTCCACCACAGAGCCTACAGTCTCCCATGCCCCTGCAACCTTTGGGGCTAAGAATTGTCTTTTCCCCTGAGTAACTATTGTTTATCACTGCTGGCAGACGTAGGGGCTGGGGGAAGGCAAGGAGAACATCAGGTGGCTTACACCTTTGCTTCTCAAAGTGCAGCCAGGACCAGCACCAGCAGCACCTGGGCCCCAGCCCAGACCCACTGAACTGCAACCCAGTGTCTTTTCACAAGGTCCCCAGAGGATGTGTGTGAACATGGAAGCGTAAGAGGCACTGAATCACAACTTCATGCAGGTCGATTTATTTTGGGTTCATATGTTTGAAAGGCAATGCATTGCTTTGGGATGTAGAAAGAGGATATGTGGACAGCAGAGAATGCTCCCCATTTTATGCCATGGTAGATTTACTTGAATGTCCTCAAGGCCCATCAGCTTGTCAGTTCCTATGCATGTAGCATCAACGCCCTCCACCTGCCAGTGGCCAGGTCTCAGTCATTCCCCATTCTTCTGTCTACCTAGAAGTTCCCAGCAGGGAGGGAGGCAGTTCACTTTCACTCAGGCCACTGCCTGCAGCTCTGGCCTCCTCGGCTCCAGCTGTTGCTCTGTCTGGGGACAGCCTCTGCCTTAGATCTCTGAAACTTGAATGCTGCTGTAGACATGGTCTCCAACTGCCCGCAGAGAAAGGAAACCCATTCCAGACCTCCAAGGCCCAGAACAGCTGCACGACGCTCCTGTCACCTGGAGGTCTTCACCATCTGTTCAGTGGTCCCTAATACTCACTGTTCTTTCCGGTGAGACCATTTCCCTTTAAGTGGCCACCACATTTCTGGAGAGAGAGCCAGGGACTGAGAAGGCTGGGAGAAGAAAGGGGCCCATGCAAGGTGGCTGGAATTAGTGGCCAGCAGGTAAACATGGAGGTGTTGAAGAAATTCAGCATAAAGAGTCTACTATTCAAAGTAAAAGTTTTTTTGTTTGGCTTTTTTTTTTAATGTGTTGTGCTATAGTACAAGCCTTCCTCCATTTCTCCAAGCAAATCTTTAGTAAAGTCTGCTGTCTCCTACTTTTTGGCAAGACAGCCGAGGTCAGAGGGACTATGTCTAGCCTGAAGTCAGGTGGTGTGGCAAGAGGCGATATCACCTCATCTTAGAAGGCACGCCAGCTGGCTAAGTGACCTAGATTTCAACGGAAGCAAGAAGTTGGGGAGAACAGTATCTGTGAGAGTGTAAGTCCCAGAATTCATAGAAGTCTTGGGGAAATCACTGGATTTGCCACAGAATATGGGATGTGGCAGCGTGAAGTGATTTTTTTTAAAGTAAAGGAATGTGTGCCCCAGAAGGCTGAAGGGACTTGGATCACCTAGGAAACAATGATACTGCTGAGTACAATTGTGCCCTTTCCACCAGGACACAAGGGCACTGAAGGCTAAGAGAGATGGGCTGAGTTGAGGTTAGGAACAGCCACTGCCATCAGACTATCCTTGCCCTGAGAACCCCATTGTCATTCCCTCCAGTCCAGCTTCCATCCCTCTCTCCTCTCTGCCCCTGTGTGTCAGCTGCCTGTGTCTGAATCCTAAATCTGGACAAGTTCCCTCCGAAGGACCCCAGGGCCTCAGAATCATCAGTGATGTTTAGCAGCCAAAGAAAGCTTTGTCTACTGCGTGCACTTGGAGGATCTCCAGGGGAAGCCACCAAGTCATGACACCAGCATAGCTGTGATGAAGGGACACGGGGGCAAGAGAACTGGAGTTCACTTAGCTGCAGCCGCACAAGCATGAGAAGGTCCTGGCCTTTCTTACTCCTCAAAGCTTTTCTCTCTCCCCCTACCCAGCCCATTGCCTGCCAGACATACACAGTTAACTGAAGGGAGTGACTGAACCTTATTTTGTGTGAGAGTGTTGACTGGTGCAAACCTGCATAGCTGGTCAGCAGATGCTTGGTTTTCTTGACTCAGACTCATGGCACTCATCATTTACTCCAAAGTCTGAAAATCCATCGCCATGTTGGCCTGCATTTTCTTTCATTGTCTCCAATGGCCCTCAACCTTTGGAAGCATGAGAATCACCTGGGGCGACTGCCCAGCCAGCCTGGCTGCGGTTTTGAGGCTGGGGTCTACAGACCATGCTACGGGGAAAATCCCTGTGCCAGGACTTGGCCTTCGGTTTCCCATTGTGCTCACTCCAAGATCCCCCTCTCCTGTGTCTTTTTGCTCCTATATGGCCCACAGACCCTTATATTCCTTTCAGGGGTAGTTTATCCTTTTTGCTTCTGGTATATTATTGTTTGGACAGTCACCTATTTCACCAGCTTAGCCAGGACCCTCTTTTTCAGTTTCTCTGATCCCTTCACATTTTGATCCCTAAAACCCTCTTCTAATTATTCATAATTCTGCCCTTCTTCCTGATTCCTCTCTTCACTTAACATTCTGAAAGAAAAAAAAATCACCTTTGCAATAGCCCCTTTTAGGCAGACCAAAAAAAAAAAAAAAACCTACCAAAACACATTTACATTTTAAGGGGAACTTCTCTTTACTATCATTAAAATATTCAAAATACCAAAGACTTCTTATTTACAGGATTACCAGAGAAACCCCAGACCCAAGGTCCCAGAAGGAGCAGCGAGGGGCATCATCCACTTCCAAGTTGGTGCTGTGGCCGGACCGCGTTCCGTAGCTGTTCTCACACTGCGGTCATCATGAGACCCGCATCGCTGAAGAAGTTGTTTTCACTCTTCCCAGTCACCATGACAATGAAGGACTCCACTGTTGTAGTTAATAATCAGTGTATTCCTTACTTCAAATGAAAAATGAAATATTTTGAAGGTTTACATGTACTAAACGGAGAGGGAACGGGCGTGCTTAAAACATTTTGTAATTGCAGGAATAAAAAAATCGTTTTTTAGGTATAGAGTTGAGCTTTACACTCAACTGACTTCACTTTTTACTCATTCGGAATTTTTTTTTTTTTTTTTTTTTTTTTTGGTAAAGGTCCTAAAGTTTTGAAGAAAAAGGAAAGAAGAATTAAGAGTTGAAGCTTTTAAAACTCCTTGAGACAGGTCATGGATGATGTATAAATCATCCTAATAGTTTGGTTTTTAATGTATCTATCATAAGTGTGGTGTTTGGTTACATTGTTTAAATTTGGCTCCATTAATAGAGAGCTATACTTACAGATACAAGAAAAAAAAGCAATGGATCAAATTTTGAGTCCATGTAAAACAGTTGGGGCCGCTAAACCAATGCGGTATGACTGCCACCTAGTGGCAGCGTATCCTCATCATAGAAGTCCCGCCTAGTGGACGTGGAGGAGGAGACCGGTGCGGCAGCCACTGGCCTGGAGGGCTAATCTGCAAACTAAAACCATCGCGGACTCAAGTATTTTCCATCAGGTCAACTCACGGCTTCTAGGGCTAATTTACGAAATATATGTGTTGATGTAGTTTCAAAGAGAGTTATATAAGGACGTGTAAAACCACAGTTTTCACTCTTACGAAATTGATCTTTATTTCACATAGGCTCCAAATGGACAAATGATCCATATCCAAGGTTCAAGTTTCTTATTAATTCAATCTAGTTCAGAACATACTTTATGATGTTATCTTTTTTGTTTGTTTCTTTTTTATGTAATTTATCAGGGTGAAATTGATTAATAAAATTATATAGGTTTCAGCTCTACCACCATCTGTGTACTGTATTCTGTGTTCACCTCCCCAAGTCTCCTTCCATCGCTCTTTGTCCCCTCATACCCTCTTCTACCTCCCCGCACCCCCATTTCCCTCTGGTAGTCACCATACTGTTGTCTCTGTCTATGAGTTTTTTTTTTCTTTTTGCTTAATCCCTTCATCTTTTTCATCCAGCCCTCTAACACCCCACCATCAGGCTGAAATCAGTCTGGTCCGTACCCACGAGTCTACTTCTATTCTGTTGGTTAGTTTATTTTGTTCCTTAGATTCACCTATACGTGAAATCATATGGTACTGTTCTTACTCCATCTGGCTTATTGAATTTAACATAACACATTCTAGTTTCATCCATGCTGTCCCAAAAGGTGAGATTGGCCAAGTAGTATTCATTCCTTTGGGTAAAAGTACCACAGCTTTTATAGCCACTCATCTACTGATGGGCACTTGGATGGCTTCCAAACCTTGGCTATTGTAAATAATGCTGCAATGAACATAGGGGTACACCTATCCTTTCAAATTAGTGTTTTGGGTTTCTTCAGATACAGAAATGAAATTGCTGGGTCATAAGGCAGTTTCATTTTTAATTTCTTGAGGTATCTCCGTACTGCTTTCCATAGTAACTGCACCAGTCTGCATTTCCACCTAGAGTGTACAAGGGTTCCCCTTTCTCCACATCCTTGCCAACACTTGTCCTTTATTCATTTATTGACAATAGCCATTCTGACAGGTATGAGGTGATATCTCACTGTGGCTTTAATTTACATTTCACTGATGACTAGTGACATTGAGCATCTTTTTATATGTCTATTGGCCATTTGTATGTCCTCTTCGGAGAAATGTCTTTTTAGGTCCTTTGCCCATTTTTTAAATTGACTTGTTTGTTTTTCTGGTGTTTAGTGTATAAGTTCTTTATAAATTTGGAACATTGACCCCTTATCAGATGTATCATTGGTGAGTATGTTCTCCCATTCGTAGGTTATCTTTTCCTTTTGTTGATGGTTTCCCTTGCTGTGCAAAAACTTTTTAGTTTGATATAGTCCCACTTGATTTTTGTTGTTGTTTTGTTTCCCTTGCCTGGGGATGGATATATATATATATATATATATATATATATATATATATATATATGTGTGTGTGTGTGTGTGTGTGTGTGTGTGTGTGTGTGTGTGTGTCAGAAAAAATACTGCAACAAGAAATACCTGAGATTTTATTTCTTATGATTTATTCTAGAATTTTTGTGGTTTTGAGTCTAACATTTAAGTCTTTAATTCATTTTGAGTCTATTCTTGTGTATGGCATAAGAAGGTGGTCTAGTTTCACTTTTTGCACAGACCTGTGCGATTTTCCCAATACCATTTATTGAATAGACTATCTTTACCCCATTGTATAGTCTTGCCTCCTTTGTCAAATATTAATCTACTATAAAAGTGTGGGTTTATTTCTGGGCTTTCTATTCTGTTCCATTCTTCTATGTCTTTTTTTATGCCAGTACCATGCTGTTTTGATTACTACAGCCTTCCACTATTGTTTGATATCAGGTTGCATGATTCCTCCAATTGTGTTCTTATTTCTCAAGACTGCTGTGGCTATTCAGTATCTTTTGGGGTTTCATATAAATTTTTGGAATATTTGTTCTAGGCCTCTGAAATATACCATTAGTATCTTGATAGGAATTGCATTGAATTAATAGATCACTTTGGATGGTATGAACATTTTAATGATGTTAATTCTTCCTATTCATGAACATGGCATATTTTCCACCTATTTGTATCTTCTTCAGTCCTTCTTCAGTGTCTTATAATTTTCTGAGTACAGGTTTTTACCTCCTTGGTTACATTTATTCCTAGGCATTTTATTTATTTTTTATGCATTTGTAAATGGAATTGTCTTCTTGGTTTCCCTTTCTGATAGTTTATTATCAGTGTATAGAAATGCAACTGATTTCTGGATTGCTTTCTGTATCTGCTTCTTCACTGAATGCACTTACCAGCTCTGGTTTTGTTGTTGTTGTTGTTATTTGGGTGGAATATTTACGGTTCTCTCTATACAGTATCATGTCATCTGCAAATAATGGCTTTTTTACTTATTCCTTTTCAATTTGGATGCCTTTTATTTCTTCTTCTTGTCTGATTGTTGTGGCCAGGACTTTCACTACTGTGCTGAATAAGAACAGTGAAAGCTGACATCCCTGTCTTGTTCCCAATCTTAAGGGAAATGCTTGTAGTTTTTGCCCATTGAGTATGATGCTGGCAGTGGGTTTGTCATATATGGCCTTTGTTATGTTTAAGTATCTTCCCTCTATTCCCAATTGCTGAGAGTTTTTATCATAAATGGGTGCTGGATTTTATCAAATGCTTTTTCTGTATTTATCAATATG
Organism: Carollia perspicillata; assembly: GCA_004027735.1. Taxonomy (NCBI): domain Eukaryota; kingdom Metazoa; phylum Chordata; class Mammalia; order Chiroptera; family Phyllostomidae; genus Carollia; species Carollia perspicillata. The sequence goes on along the minus strand of PVKM010038798.1, from coordinate 4,052 downwards.
ATCATGTGATTTTTATCCTTCATTTTATTTACGTGACAAATCACATTTATTGATGTGTGGATATTGTACCAACCTTGCATCCCTGAAATAAATTTCACTTGATCATATGATCTTTTCAATGTATTGCTGGATCTGGTTTGCTAATATTTTGTTGAGGATTTCTGCCTCTACGTTCATCAGGGATATTGGCCTATAATTTCTTCGTAGTGTCTTTACTGATTTTGGTATTAGAATAATGCTGGTCTCATAAAATGAGGTTAGAAGTCTTCCTTCCTCTTGAATTCTTTGGAATAGTTGAGGAAGGATAGATGTTAGTTCTTCTTTGAATTTTGGTAATATTCACCTATGAAACTGTCTGGTCCAAGACTTTTGTTTGCTGGGACTTTTTTGATTACTGCTTTAATTTCATTAGTTGTAATATATCTATTCAGATATTCTGATTCTTCCTGATTCAGTTTTAGAAGACTGTATGTCTCTAGGAACTTATCCATTTCATCCAGATCGTCCAATTTGTTGGCATATTTTCTTACAATTCTTTTTATTTCTTTGGTGTCATTTGTTACTTCCCCACTTTCCTTTATGTTTTATTTATTTGGGTCCTCTCTCTTTTTTCCCTGATGCATCTGGTTAAAGTTTTGTTAATCTGTTTATGTTTTCAAAGAACCGGCTCTTGATTTTATTGAACTTTTGCATTTTTTAGAGTCTAGTTAATTAATTTCTGCTTTGATCTTTATTATTTCCTTTTATACATACTTTGGGCTTTGTTTGTTGTTCTTTTTGTAGTTTCTTTAAATGTGAAGTTAGATAGTTTACTTGAGATTCTCTTGTTTCTTGAGGTAGGCTTGCAATGCTTTGAACTTCCACCCCAGGACTGCTATCTGTGTGTCCCACAGAGTTTGGGTTGCTGTGTCTTCGTTTCCATTTGTTTTAAGGTATCTTTTGATTTCTTCCTTGATCTCAGTGTTAACCATTCATTAATTATTTAGTTACATGTTATTTAGCCTGCATATTTGTGTGTGTTTTTCAGGGGTTTTTTTTGTGACTGATTTCTAGTTTGATTCCATTATGGTCTGAGAAGACACTTGATATGATTTCAATCTTCTTAAATTTTTGTATCCTTGTTCAGTTTGTGAATTTAAAAGACCATTAAAGTGCTGATTTTTGTATCACTGAAATCAGTAACGCAAAACAATGGGCTAAGTCAGATCTCAGCTCCACCGCTGACTCTATACAGGACCTTAGGCAACTACTTTATTATTGTCCAACCCATTTGCACAGCCTGTTAAACAGAGGGGTTGAAATTTCTGTCTCCATACTCCCCAGGAAAAGTTTGAAAGCCTTTCCAATTTCATAATATTCACCCTAAGGTGGACCGAGATGTTTTGAAATTTTAGCTGCACTGCTCTCTTCACTCTGCCCCCTTCACTCTGGCCCCACCCCCAACCCAATTATGGGTGATTTCAAGGGTGACCCATTTTCATAACCTGATTCTACCCTGGCACCTCGGGGGAAGCTAGAATATCTGAGAAATACATTAGCTGGCTTATTAATCAAATCATTTTTGCACTTTGTCATTTGCACATATTGGTTAGTACAGCAGTCTTTTCAAATGAAGTCAGACCAAAAATACAAGAAGGATTTGAATAAGGCCCACATGATCCAAAAACATGAAACCACACTTTCTCTTTGTTGAATTAGCAGCTACTATTGGAAACTTAAAAACAAGCTGGTGTGTTTGAGTTTTCATTTCAGTCTGTGCTTCTGTTATTCAGAACTTAGTGCCAAGACAATTAAGTATGACCTTTCCATACAGACGGCGCCTCTCCTCACCAGTGCAAACAGTACCTGTCACACTAACCCTCAAATGCAGATGTTTGTATGTTTTTAAGACACAGTGTCATAAAATGGCAAAGTGAGTGCTGAAGTGAAGGCTTTGCAGAAGGGAAAATAATATCACTTAGTCCCTTTGGATTACTTCATAGGAAAGCTATACTGCAACTCTAGGAAATTAGGGGACATGTCAAACAAAGCAGTCTTCTTAAACGACACATACATGTGCTTTCTTAAAATGATTGGGATAATGTGCCAACACTGCTCTATCTGAAGGTACTGTGATAAGAGGTGTTTTGTTAAATGCAAGTAGTCCCCGGATTCAATGCAAAACATAATGTGCACAATGGGTGTGTAGGTAGTTTCCACAACACTGCATGATGGTTTCCAAAAGGTCACAATATCTCAACGTTAAAAGGAACCTTCAAAGTGATTTTCTCCAAATATAAGAATACTATTACCAGCAGCTACAAAGGTGAGTAAAGAAGGGTTAAGAGCAACTGAACCCCAAGAATAACTAAGAAGAATTGAGAAACAATTATAAACTCCATGAGAATGAGAAGTCAGTCTGCTTTTATTATCACCAGACACCAGCAATTCAGAACAATGTCAACACTGCTACTCTTCCAGCAGGCCAGACCACCCTCACTCCCCTACCCCTAACCACCCACCTCATTCACAACCCGCTTCCTCCACTATCTGGCCTCTAGTTTAATATTACATTACTAAAAGCATACTCCATTCTGTTTTTTAACAGGTTTTTTGCTTCATATCTCCTAATTATCAAAGAGATAATTTATAACTTAGAAGATATAGAAACAGATTGTAGAGACCCAAGATGGCGGAGGAGTGAGTGGAGGTTACACCAACCTCCTCCCAGGGCCTATCTGGAATTACAGCTAAATTGTAGAGAAGTCATCTGTAACAAACAACTGAATAATAGTGAGAGAGAAGACTTATAACCATGGACAGACAGAAGAAATGGCTTCAAAACAACGTGACTGATAGGGAGTGTGGAGGAGACTGGAGAGGGCTGGCTGGGCTCCCACAGGCAACAGCTGAAGCACCAGAGGGATATTTAAGTGACTGGTTGGGTCCCCCTGAGAAGTATGGGGTCTAAACCCTAAGTAGGGATCCCCAGCCTAGAGACCAGAGCCCAAAAAGTCACAGATAATATCCAGCTGCAAAATGCGGCAGGGTTTCTCTCTTCCAGAGACACATGGCTAGAGACACAAAGAGCCATTTAAAGGGCCAATGCATAAATTTTCATTTGTAGCCATGTACCCTGTGCTCCAGCAGAGTGGACTGGAGACATCTGGGGAGAGGCTGGGGATGGAGGTTGTAGGGAGAGAACTGAGAGAGTAACCTTAGGGATACCAGTGCTGAGTCATCCCCCATATGGCTGCAACCACCTTGCTCAGGCAGACTACTCTCCTCCAAGTGGCAGCAGCCTGAGGAGAAGCAATAGCCCTGCCTTCTGGAGTGATTCTGTCCCACCCCGTTGTGCTTAAGTCTGACTGTTGAGGGCAGAGTGATCAGATTAACAACTGAAGGAGCCAGCCAGAGACAGTAGATCCCTGGAAGTCTCAGGCAGGCTGCCTAAGGCCAGATAGGATCAGCATCTGACATAACCAGAGGCGGATCCAGAAAGTAAAAACAGTGGTAAACACTAGATGCTACTGGGACAAAATCCACCATGGTCTTTTCCATGATTTGTGATATTTTCTTTCCTGCATAGCTTTTTAACATTCATTTCTTGTCCTTCAAGTTTGTGTGTATTAAATCACTAGATTTTTTATTATAGTTTATTTTTTTAATTTAGAAAAAATAGGTATTTAATTTTAGTATGTCAGCGGTTTCTCTACAATGATTCTAGAAATATTTATTGAGTTTGCACTATGGAGTATGCAGGGGGTTTTATTATAGTTTATTTTAATTCATGTATTTTGTTCCTACCTTCTCTACCCCATTTTATTTTCTTTTTCCCTCTTATTATTTTTGTTTTAAATTTTGTTTTCTTTCTTGCTATGACTTATTTGCATTCCGCACTCTTACTATTTCTCCCAACAATAAACAAAGCCCAGAGCAAGTAGAAGGAAGAAAATAGTCAAGATCAGAACAGAATTAAATGACATAAAGACTAATGGAAGAATTTAAAGGATCAATAAATCCAGGAGCTGGTTCTTTGAGAAGATAAACAGATTAACAAACCTTTAACCAGA
>PVKM010038797.1:0-13987 GCA_004027735.1 Carollia perspicillata | reverse complement strand
TCAACACGCTAAAGAGGGGTGGGAAGTAGAGCGAAGCTCCTTCCCCAGCCAGACCACTGTATCTGTGTTCCTGGACACAGGGCACATTACCTGACGCCCCAGCTCCAGGTCCCTCCCACCCTGTCTGCACCCCTATCCGACTCAGAGACCTCACCAGGAAGTGCCCTGAGTGGTGGACAAGGTAATGTGCTTCATTCAATAGCCAGCAAGTGCTGAACCCAGGCTAAAGCTGGTGCTTTAAAGAAGACTGTGACAGTGTTTGTATCTTTGAAAGAACATGATTAAGCCCTGGCTGGTGTGGTTCAGTGGATTGCGTGCCAGCCTGTGATCGGAAAGGTCACCAGTTCAATTCCCTGTCAGAGCACATGCCTGGGTTACAGGACAGGTCCCCAGTGAGGGGGGGCACACGAGAGGCAACCACACATTGATGTTTCTCTCCCTCCCTTCCCCTAAAAATAAATAAGTAAAATCTTTTAAAAAAAGAAAAAAGAAAGAAGGAACATGACTGAGGAGATAAAGAAGCATAATCCCACCAAGGATTCTGGAAAGCATGGTAGCCTGGACTTCTGAGAACCGAGGGAACCAGGGTCGAATCAGGTCTTCCAATGTAACGGTGGCCAGTGAGTTAAAAGCAGAGGATATGGTGCTGGGAGGAGGAAGAGAAAGACAAGCTGCATGAGAGAAGCAAGACTAACAAGGGACTCTATTGAGGGAACAGCACCCTAAAGGCAGGGGATGACATGTGAGGCCAAGAAGCCTTCTTCACACTTGGCAGCTGAGGAAGAGGCCTGGCAGGGAAGGACACTTGTCCTTTTCTGAGTAGGGCACTGGTTTTGTTTAGTAGATCAACTCCTGGTGTTATAAAAGAAGAACCCTTCATCAAAAAAAAGGAACATCTCCCGAGACGACATGCTCTGTCCTACACAAATGAGCTGTCCCTTGTCACCTCCCAGTGGGTGGGCATAATGAGGGATCCCCTCCTCTACCAAGTACAGGTCAGCTGCACCAAGCCTGAGGGGAACAGTCAAAGAGGCTACCTGAGGGAGCCACTGAAGAGGCAGGCAACGAAGAGCCCAGGCAGGCCCGGCAGGTCGTTCAGGATATCCATCACAAAATACAGGACAAACTGCAGGCAGAGCAGAAGTGCACAGCTCCCCTGAGAGGGGAGTCCTTCCCCAGAGCACAATGTGCGGGAAGGCCCCGCACATGCCCCAGCCAGTCTGGAGCATCAGGAAGAGGTGCCAAGTACTGCAAGTGACCCCACAGTGAGGAGAGAAAATGGGCTTTGGGAAGAGCAGCTCCGACCCGACTTGCAGTATGCTCTGAGCACGCTGGCCATCTTGTCAAGCCTCTGTTCTCTATGAAAGGAGGCTGTCGGGAGGGTTTCATGGGAACAGGTGGTGCACAGAGGTGAGTCAGTGGAGGCAGGCCCCCACCCAGCTAGGTAAGAGCAGTGTGATTAGGTGATGGTGGGGTGCTGAGGGTGGGGTCCTCACATCTAGATCAATAGAATCCCAGAATGAAAAAAAATTTAAACCCACTTGCCCCCCGACCCCCGGGATCAGTCCTTTCTGTAGCCACCCAGACACTTCTCTTAAGGAGCCCAGGTTAGCCCCTCTTGGGCACACAAGGGGACAGAAAGGCCTTCTCACCTGGTCGGGGGCTGCCTGACTCTGCTGGGTACTCATGGGATACTGCTGGTAGTAGGCATACATGACCAGGCCGATGAGGCAGCCCAAGCAGAGGGATATCTGCTGGCAGGGGAAGACAGCATAGCAGGAGCTGCAAAAGAGGCCAGGGTCAAGGGAGGGTGGGGCTTAACAGATGCCCTCAAGCATGTTCCTGAGCCCCAGAAAGCACACTCGCATCCTGACCCCAATGGGAGGGTGCTCTGACATCTTGTCCGCACCCAAACTCCCTCCGTGGAACCGGGGCCCACTCTCTTGCCCCGGCCCTCACTCCCCCGTCTTCTTGTCCCTGCACTCACAGCACAGCAGCCTTCTCCGTGCGGGAGCTGAGGTAGCGCTGCACCTGAGCCTGGTTCACCCCGTACAAGGACAACATCATGAAGACACCCCCGAAGGCCAAGGTCCAGAAAGTATGCCGCACAAAAGGGTCTGGGTCTAGACTGAAACAGACGCCACCTGGTCACTGGAGGGGCTGAGGAACTACTGAAGGCAAGAATTGGGTGGACTCAAGAGACGGTGTAGCAAGTTGGAGGGAGGGTTCCATCCCTCCAACCCAGAGCCTCCTTCCAGGCACTAAAAATTTTTGACCCTTCTTAACTGCCACCTGTGATCAGCCTCCATCTCTGCAGCGCCAAAATTTCCCACCCGTCTCGGTGCTGCACCTAAGGCTTCCACAGCTTGCCTTCTGTTTACTCTAACCCTGAGCTCATGCTCTAGGAAGGGCTCAGTTCCTAAGCAGTAGAGACCCCAGTCAGGGCAAGGGGTGTACTTACTTGATCCCAGAGATGAGGCCGTGCTGGGAAGCCAAACCCCACACATGCCCCAAGCCGCCCACCCTGGCCGACCCCACAACGATAACCGCCAGCTGCCCTAGGAACATGATCAGTGTCTGGAACACATCTGTCCAGATGACTGCTTTCAGCCCACCCTGTAAGAAAAAGAGCATGTCTGACACAAATGTCTTCAAAACCCTCCACCAGTGAGGACACGATACCACCAGCAAGGGCACTATATTATACTGCTGCCAGGGACATAATTATTGAAACCCTGTTGACATCATTTCTACCCCATCCCTTAGCATCACATGCCATCCCCTCTCCTACATCTCACCCTAGAATTTCACTCCACCTTCTCACCTATCTTATCTCATTCATCCCTTCTTCTCCTTTTCTTCCATTCCACCTCCTTACTTCATCTGTTCTCTCCTCCCTCCCTGACGACTTTCTGCACTTACCAGAGCAGTGTAGATGGTACAGACAATGCCTAGGGTCAGCACTGAGAGCCACAGATCAAAGCCAGTCACTGTAAAGAGATAAAAGTCACATTTCCTTATCTGGGAGAGGATTTCCCAGTGGGGAAGCCAAAGAAGCCCTGGTGAGACACGAAGCATTTGGTCATTTAGGATGAAATAAGTCATTCACTACAGTGGAAAAAAATGTGCACAGAGCTCCACCAAAAGGTGGTGCTTAACTAGTTCAGGCAGGGCATGGTAATGTTTGATTGGCTTTCCAGTGAAGTGAAGCAAGCCTGCCTTCATCTCTCGTGGAGACCAGCCAAGGGCCACACAGTGAAATAATTCCTAGGCCAAGGTCCGGTTCCTTTCTGCACACTCCCCTCCACCCGCCCCTCCAAAAGGTGCTTTCCCAGCCGACTGGGGCTGGGAGCCAGGGGCTGCACCTCACCTGCATTGAGGGCCAACGATGGTGCATAGAGCACAACCCCCATGTAGATCACCTGTTGGGTACGCAGAAGAGAACGTGAGGGGAAGAGGAGGGGAGGGTGGGCAGACAGAGGAGAAAAGAGGGACCCCAGCTCCAATGTCCCAGCATCCTCCTTTCACCTAGGCTTAATCCCTTCTCCCTTCTTCCAAATTCTGGCTTGCTGCCACCACAGTGTCTGTGGAACTGGAAGGAAAGGAAAGCAGGGTGCTTCTGGGCACTTCTGTGACACTGCCCACAGGCAGGCATTTCAATCCTGCCAGTCTGAGAGCAGAGAAGGCTCCCACTGCCTCAGCATGTCCGAGTTCAGGTTTCCTGCCATGCCTCAGGCTCGATTCTAGCCTCATTCTACTTACCATCTGAAAGATGAAGGTCAAGGTCCCACAAACTCGCACAGTTTTATTGAATCGGAGCTCCAGGTACTAAGTAGGAATATAAAAAAAACAACAAGGTATTCCTCCCCACTCCACCCCCCACAATTCATACATAATTTCCCTCAAGAGGTCCAGAAACATTAGAGACTATTCAACTGCCACTCTGGCCCCATTCAGCACAGGACACCCAAGCTGACCCCACCTGGAAAGAACCTATAAACACATGACATGTCTGACGTTCAAAGTTCCCGGGGACGTGTCCCTGTCCCTCTCAGTGGGCAGAGGTAACCTGAGGGCCCAGCTCCCTCACATGTGCTCTCTCCCCGCCTCTATCCCTGAGCCTGAGGGTCCAAAGCGCTCCCCCATTCCTCCCTGCTTACCTCATAGGCACTGGTGAGATGCAGGCGGTAGAAGATGGGGATGAAGATGTGTGCAGGGATCAGCAGCCCCAGGAAATACGAGCAGCCCAGGAACCAATACTGGGTCCCATAATGGTAGATCTCAGACGGCACACCCAGGATGGCCACAGCGGACTGGAAGGTGGCCAGCAGGGACAGCGCCACAGGAAGGCAGCCCATTTTGCGGTTGGCCATCTGCAGCTGACCAATGGTGTGCTGGCCCCAGCCACGACAGGCATGGTAGAGCCCAATGGCAAGGGAGAGAACCAGCAGCAGGATGAAGACAACATAGTCCACAAGGGAGAAGGCGGATTTTACCGTGCTTGGGTCTGAGGCTGTGGGGAGGGGCGTGGGGGAGGTCGCCTCCACATTCATGTTCTCTCTGTGTCTATGACCTGTAGCCACTTGCTGCTCCTGGGTTCTGGGCTGCCACTTGGCTGGGCAATGGCAGGCAAGTGGCTACTACTTGGCTCTCAACCAAGTTTTCACAGTCCTTCTGCTCCACCAAATGACATTGTCCAGGGTGACCTGCAAAAGAATCATCAGCCCCTAGTAAGGCCTGTCCTGCTTTCATGGCCACCCACCCTCAGGCCTGTGCATCCCATACCCACCAAACTTGGACCAGCCAGCTCAGTGGCAGACCTGGAAAGTCTGCAGGCCCTAGTAGCAATTTGGTAGGGGAAAAAGGAGGGAGGAAGCAGAAGAATGAAATAGCCAGGAGACAGCAACTCCACCTTTTCAAACATGCATAGATGTGAAATGTAAGAACCTTCTTAGGTCCTTACCCTACAACAAAAGAAGAATCCAACGTAGCCCACGTTTCTTCGAAGATTGCCCTGCCCCCTCCTGCAGGCACCGACCCAGTCACTACAATGTACTGAGCCAGTAGAGCCCAACCTGGCGCCATGGCCCCAGCGGGGAAGAAGAAAAGGAGACTAATAACAAAAGCATGGCTTCCTCTATTCATCTCTTCCCCTCCCCTCACTGCCCTCAGCTCCCACGACCCCCAGTTTCACTGTGCTAATAGCTCCCCTTCTCTGCACTGATGCCTAATGAGATCACCTCCACAGCAGCCCCCAAACTCCAGTCTAGGCATCCCCAGGTCAACCACTCCCTTCCCCCAACACGACTAGGTAAGCCTTGACACCTGCCTTTCAGCTACTCGTAATGCCACAGCCACTAGCAGATCTGGAAAGAGGGGTGGGATTCAAAGTGAGAGGGGTTCCCCCGCACAAAATGCCTAGTGAAGCCACAGAAACCATCCCAGAAGCAGAGCAGGAGTTGCCACAGCCCCAGGCTGGGCCAGGGCCTGGAGCGGAGTCCGACAGCAATGGATCAGTCCCAGAGCTCAAGGAACAAGATTTCACACAGGCAACCTCGCAACAAGCCCAGCTGGCAGCAGCAGCTGAAATGGATGAAGATTCAGCCAGCAAAGCACAACAGAGCCGAAGTGAAAAGGCGGCACACAGACTGTGTCTAAACTGGGTCTTCAATACGTTACAGGTACAGTAGCTGAAAGGCAGGTGTCAGGGCTTACCTAGTCGTATTGGGAGAATGGAGTGGTTGACCTGGGGATGCCCGGACTGGAGTTTGGGGCTGCTGTGGAGGTGATCTCATTAGGCATCAGTGCAGAGAAGGGGGAGCTATTAGCACGGTGAAACGGGGTTGTGGGAGGTGGGAGCTGAAGCCAGGGGGAAAAATCTAAGAATATCCTCTTTGGGGGATGGGGGAAGGGGGGGGAGAGTATCCTCTTTATCGTCACAAAACCAGATCTACAAGAGCCCAGCTTCAGATACCTACATAGTTTGGGGGGGAACTAAGATTGAGGATTTACCTCAGCAGGCACAGCTAGGGGCTGCTGAGCAATTCAAAATTCAAGGTTAAGTTGTCTCAAACCTTCAAGAAAACACAGATTCCAACTGTGCAAAAGGAAAGTGAAAGTGAAGAGGTTGATAAAACAGGTGTGAAAATCAAGGACAGAGAATTGGTCATGTAACAAGCAACTGTGTCCAGAGCAAAGGCAGCCCAAACCCTGAAGAACAGCAGTAATGATACTGTAAATGCTAGTATGGGACTAACAATGTAACCATCTAAAAAAGGAGGACCTTTTTTTGGTATTTGAAAAGACTAACTGCAGCTTTGTTTAAAATTTGTACTTTTTCTATCATTAATAAAGTTATGGCTTCTTGTGGGATATAAAAAAAGGGAGAGGGCAACATCCTCGAGCCAGAGGTTCAGACTTAACAATTATGGGGACTTTGGGAGAAGCAAACCTGCCAGGGAGCTAGGGCAAGAGGAACAACCAGGGAGAGTGGCCCTATCCTGCTGGGACAGACTCCTTACCTAGAGAAGCAATCCCTGCTGTGAGGTGGAGCTGCCTGGAGAAGTGTGTCTGGAGCTGGGCAGAGACTGACAGCCTGGCTCTGTAAGTAGCTACAGTGAGATCGGGAGTTGGGGGCGGAGTGAAACTCAGAAGCGATTTGTTCTGGCCCCTTCGGGGAACCAATTGCTGTGATCCAAACGGCCCTATCACCCTATGGCCCCCAAACTCCTGCTCCAAAATGGGGAGCAGGGTACTCACAGTCAACAACATTCCTAGATGGATTAGGCTTTCATTCTAAGTAATACTTGGCACTGTGTGCCAGAGGGAATTGGAGAGGAAGGGCTGAGAGAAGATGGGGAAGTTGCTCTTCTGACTCCGGCACAAGAAATACTAATCCTCAAAAAAGATACCATTATCTTTAGAAGGACGACAGGGTCAGAGTGTTTTAAAATTAGATACTAAGACAACACCCTCATTTACAAAGTAGGTGACTCAGTGATCTTGTCAACACCACGGAGCTGATTATCGTCAAAGGCTAGATTACAGCCCAGGTTTATAGATTTCACCATCCATCCATCCATTCTCCATTTATACCATACTGTCTTCAGAAACTATCCTCTAGGGCAGCAATTTTCAACCTTTTTCATCTCATGGCACATACAAACTAATTACTACCAAAAATGTATTTTTTGCTGACCCGACCAAAAAAAACCCCCCCCCCAAAACGTAGAAGTTTGATTCATTCACACCAGATGGCTATTGCTGTGTTGACTGCTGTCATTTTTTTATTTGACAATCTGGAAACGAGGTCAGTGCCCCTAACTAAAAGTCAGGTATTGCAGGTTTTAAAAATTCTCACGGCACACCAGTTGAAAACTGCTGCCCTAGGGTACTTACTGGTATGAGGAAAAAAATAGAAGAGAATGACATGAATTTAGATGGCTTAACATGATGACAGTTAACATTTTTGAACACCTGCTATGTAACCCAGCAGCATGCTGTGTGTGTTATAGACATTATTAATAACTAATTGTAATAAGTAATAAAAATAATTAAAATAAGTGAAGATATAACCAGAGCTACCAATCTCAAAACACCATTAACTCAAGCTATGTACCTGACACAAACACTCTCTAGGAAACTGACTTACAGAAGTGGAAGAATTTGCTTGAGGTTACACGGCACGAGACAAAACACAGGAGAAAGATAACAGTCCCACCTGCAGGCAGAACAGGTTACTCACCCAGGGCTCCGTCCTCACTACCCCCAGAACAAGGACAGAAGCAGAAAGTTAACTGCAGTCAGTCTTTCCTGGAACTAAGTTTAAACTTCAACTAATGTAGACACTGATCATTGTAAGCTACATCTTCTGTTCTCGTCCTCTAGGAAACAGGCCTGGCTGTCTTCTGGCTCTCCCACACCGACTGTCTGGGCAGATGTTGCCTAACTGGAATAATACGGCCTCACACAGATGGAACCTGAACTCTAAACCTCCTGGGGCCAATGAAAAGAGGACATAAAAGCTGGCAATTCTTGGATTGCATGTTACAAATGTCAGCCCTCAGAACCACGTTCCCAGGAGGCCACTCTGGTTTAACCTAAAGATGCCCTGGGCCTTTGTACATTGTGACATTTCAAGTTTTCTCACTCTTCCAGTCAGTTTTTTTTACTGCTATGACAGAGGTGAGGGGAATTACTGGAATGTAAAAGATAGTTGTTGTGTGCAAATAAGAATGTGTAATGATAAAAGATTAGTGATAAGGATGGGCAGGTAGTTAGAGAAAGAAAGATTCCAGTATAAACTAAAACACTGACACAGAGAACTGGAAACTGCTGGGGTAAACCGGCAGGGTTTCCTGTTGGAATTCTATTTGTACAGGGTGCGGCAAATTCTTCCAGATGTTGAAGACAGCGATCAGGACAGGGCAGGAAAAACCTGACCCAGTAACAAAGTCTTAAGCAGACCTAATTCTAAGAACAGGATAGTAGCTTTCTAAAACTCTACACTGATCTAAATCCTGTGGACTTGCATCTCTCTAAGAGACCATGAACCAAAAGGAAGAGCTGAGTTGTTTCATTAAAACTGGAACACACAGGGCCCTGTCTGGTGTGGATCGGTGGACTGAGCACCAGCCTGTGAATGAAAAGGTTGCCAGTTCGATTCCCAGTCAGGGCACATGCCTGGGTTGCAGGCCAGGTCCCACGTTGGGGGCACGCGAGAGGATATCACACATTGATGTTTCTCTCCCTCTCCTTTCCCCTCCTTTCCTCTCTCTCTAAAAATAAATAAATAAAATCTTAAAAAAAAAAAGAAAACTGGAATACACAGGGCACAAATGGGACCTTTTTCATATATTTTTTAGATATTTTCATATGTATTTTTTTGTTTGTTTCTCATGTGTCCCCAACCTGGGACCTGCCCACAGATCAGGCATGTGCCCTGACTGGGAACTGAACAAGCAACCTTTGGGTTTAGCAGGCCCAGGCTCAACCACCTGCCAGGGTGGGACCCTTTTCAAATGCCTAAAATAAGAAAATCTCTTCCACTACCCTACCCTCACTTCAGTCACAAACTTCACTGGAACTTCTTTGACTCCTACAAAAGGAAGGGGGCCACAGCAAGACTAAATGTCCCCAAAAAAGATTCCTTCAAAGTCTGGTCTTGAGCCTAGAATTCCTCAAGGTCTGAAAGGCTTTAGGACCCCTCATTAAAACGCTAATTTTAATTTAAAACGTAATGCTAACTTTTGATTTTCTAACTTTTTGAGTTTCTAAGGCCTTCATACTCAGTCCCTCCGGGCACCGAGTCCCCCAGTCCTTCAGTATCTCACTCACAATCGCCACCCTGCACCTATGTATGGGTCAGGGCCCTGCACCTGGACCAAGGTTCGCCTTCCCCTTACCTCCGTGGCTCTGGCAGGGCTAAGAAGGTCCCAACGCTCTTTCTGAGATCAGCATGGCTCCCTTTCTCTGGGAAGGCAAAGGAGGTGAGGGGTTAGGGACGCATCTACCCTGCCCCTCCCTACCTCCTCGCCAGGGCTCCGCACGCTGCGTGGTCTCTGGACTGAGAGGAAGGGTATAGGGTGCCCAAGGCGTCCCCGAGCTCCTCCCCTCCCGCCGGGGTTTGCCCTTTGCCTTTCACTCCCCTATCACTCTTACCCTCCTTATATCCTGGCTTCCCATCTTCCCTCCGCGTGCGAGGTGGCGGGAACACTACCCCCTGGCCGCCCGCACCAAGGATTTTCTCGGGCCCCTCAAGATGGGGGACAGGCAAAACTCGCCCCTGCCCTCCTGGTCCCTCCCTCTCAGCTCCGAGGCGTGTCTCCCGCGACTCAGTGTACCGGCCCACACCGTGTCGGCTTGCCCCGTCCAGCCCACCTGCCAAGTCTCCACGTTTGGGTACAGCCGCCACCAAAGAGCCTGGCCCACAGCATGCGGGCCGAGTGACAGCAGGGCCCCGCCCCCGGCCTGCCCCGCCATTTTTACTGAGGGCTGGAGGAGCAGCCCCGAGAGGCTTCGGAGACGCGACCTCGGCGTGCGACGCAAGGAACGCGAGGCAGAAAGAGCCGCGGCGGGCAGGCCTTCGCTAAAGAGGAAAAAAAAGACGGCCCTGCCAGTTTCCTCCAACGAGGACTGAGCCGCACGGAGAAAAGAGCTGACCCCCGCGAGGAATAGCAACCCCGGCACCCACCAACCCTACCCCCACCCTACTGGCCCGCACCACTAGTCCACGCCCCCTGTGGGCGGAGCCACACGCGCTAGTCTCGCGAGCTGCTGAGAAGGACGAAGGGAGCAGAAAAATGTCCCCTCTCGGTCCTTGCAGTCCTTCGATCTCGCTACCCTGGGCTGCGGCCCTGCTCCTCGCTCTGGGCGTGGAAAGGGATCTGGCGCAACCCGAGGTACAGAAGCAAGTTAGAGGTCGGACTGAAGCAGAGGTGCTGGGCCAGCTGGTGTCGCGCTCACCTGGTCTCGGCTTCCCGCAGGGGGACAGCACCTCTGATTTCGCCCTTGAGGCCTTCCCAGCTTCATGCCTCAGCTGGCCCCCGCTTATCTCTGTGCGCAGGTTTCCCAGCGTCTTAGCCCCAGCCCACATCCATTTGATCTCTGACCTCCTCGCTCCTTAATCTTTGAAGAGCTAAGTTCTTTCTACAGAAGAGTCCTTTGACCCTTCTCAAGCTCTCCAGGCACGAAAGTAATATGTTGTACGGTGGCAGGACTGTACTTTCTGTAATGCTTGATGAATTCTTTGTGTACCTGCAGTCCTTTTACAACCGGCCAAACCAGGGCTGTCGGATTGAGAAGTCACTGGAGAGAACGTAATAAATGTGTTCGGATAGTAATCCTCAAAGATGAGGGCGTTCCCTGGACATAGTCTGCTGCGCTGATTTAGCGCCTGGGAAGAAATGCATCTTGTAGTTAAACCTGATATAATGGTAGGACACTTCCCTTCTCTGTGTTAGAGGAGTTCTGGAGAGGTGTACTGGCAGTTAAGTTTTGATACCTGTTTGTTCCTGGCTTTTTTTCTGGAGTCCTAATAGTTTTGTTTCTTTCGCAGATATGCGTCCGTTGCCCTGGGAGCGTGCGAAATTCGTCAGAAGTGGCCTTTTATTGTAAGCAGACACCAGAGCTGAAGTTGCAAGCCCGTTGCTGCCTGAATCAGAAAGGCGCCATTCTGGGGTGAGAGAGGAAAAGGCATCCCTGGATAGTGGAAAAGAGTTCCCAACCCAGATTCATCAAGGCTTGCCTGCTTGGTTTTTGGGATAAATATCTGTGCCTGTTTTGGAGGCATCTTAACCAGGATTCTCAGTCTTTTAAATCTGTTACAGCATTTTTGGTTATGTAAACAGTCCTGCAGTTGGTTCTTTCTGGTTGAGATTACAAATGTTTTAATTTTTGCCTGTTTTACTTTAAAGGCTTTTATGGCTTTGTTTTTAAAAGAGCTTTGTTTGTTTATTACCATATCTTTTGATTATTTACTGTGTGTCTCCGTGAAAAGACCTGGTAGCCTCCAGGACACTATGCTAATGTGTGTTATTTTTTCCCTTTCTGATTAATTCATGTTTATTTTTGAGGCACATTCCTCTTCCTGTCCTCTTATCCAGGTTAGTCCCTGCATTTTTTCCTTTTACCCTCTTGAGAATCCATGTAATTATTACAGCTTTACCTTTACCCACCATGCAGGTGCCTACCAAAACTTGATCTCTTTTAGTATCGTTTTACCTCTCTCCAAGCAAGGTACCTCTAGCTTCCTATTAACATCTCCTCTTGAGTGCACCCTCACTTCAGACTCGAAATATCGTCTTGCTTCCATTCTCATCTTTCCCTAACCTACCTAAATACTTCTCTGTGTTAAACTTTCTGAAAATCAAACTTCTTCCATTATCACGCTATGGCTTTAAAATTAGAATTCCAATTATTTGTCCACTCAAACCCTTTATGAGGGTCTGGCTTTGGTCTACCTCCAAAAGCATTGTACCTTTAGGCTTCTCTCTTTACCTGAAATTGCCTTCCTCTACCACATAAAGTCATGTCCAGTCTTTAACTACAACATCTTTTGTGAATTTTCCCTACTAATAAATACCAGAGTAATATTTTTTTACTTCCACTAATCCTTAGTGTCTGTGCTACTCAAACGAATTTGTATACTGTCTTGTGATTTCTTTCATATTATAATTTAATGTTTATAATTGTTTTTACTTTTGGTTATCATCTTGTTCCTCTACTACATTGTAAGCCTTTTGAAAGCTAAGATACTGAGGGGTTGTTTTGATACTCCAAATTTTTGCAGTTAGTAGGCACTCAGTAAATATGTGTAGAATAAAGGAACAGACAGTGATAGATACGGAAGAAAATAATGTGGCACATCCTTAATATCCAGTAGTTTCAATCCAAACTGTGGTAGGAAATGCATTTGGAAAAAAACCTCCATTTACGTGATTTGAAATTTTTTTCCCCATTGGAAGGTCCTTTGTGACTCTGAGAATCATATCATAATATGAGATTCACTAATCTGTACAAGAAAGAAATTTCTTCCAATATATGCACAGATACAAAGAACTTCCTGCCATGATGGAATGTTCCATATCTCTCCTTTCCGTAGCTGTTAACTACATGGTAGTAGTTTTTGGATATTTGGGATGTGGCTAGTGCAAATGAGGGACTGAATGTTTTTTATTGAAATTAATTTAAGTAGCTACATGTAGCTAGCTAGTGGTGACTGAATTGGACTGTGCCAAATTAAAACATTTACTACAGCACTTAGTTTGTGGCCCTGAACATAGCTGTGTTCAACTAATAGCAGAAAAGGGGTTGCATTAGCCTACAGTGGATAAAGAGGAGAGACACAAAGTTACACTGCCTACCTTATTTCCTCAGGCTGGATCTCCAGAACTGTTCTCTGCAGGACCCTGGTCCAAACTTTTCTCAGGCACATACTGCCGTCATCATGTAAGTGGTTATTTTCCCTACCAAAACGTGGCTGTGGCAAAGGGTTGATGGGAAAGTCTTTGAGGATGCATTCCTAAAAAGATGTTTAAATGCTGATGTCTAAACTTGGACATCTCAGAATGAGAACTGGAATACCCGTCCAGGAAGATGCGTGAATGGAAGTAGGATGTTTTCCTAAAGCACAGTGCTAACAGAGTGTGTTTTTCAGAGACCTGCAAGCAAACCCCCTCAAGGATGACTTGGCCAACACCTTCCATGGCTTTACCCAGCTCCAGACTCTGTGAGTACGGGTATGGGTTTGAGGAGAAAATAAAAAATGGGCGGTGCTGTGAGCTCAGCAACCTTGGGTTGCATATTAAGACTGCCCGTGTTGTGTTCAGGATACTACCACAAGATGTCAACTGTCCTGGAGGTATTAATGCCTGGAATTTTGTCACGTCTTACACAAACTATCAAACCTGCCAAGGGCAAAGGAACCTTTGCAATAGCACTGGGGATGCAGGTATGCTGTTTCACCTCCCCCCTTTTGGGAACCCTTTCCTTTTTTGTTTTGTTTTAGGTGTTTTTTTTTTTATTTAAATTCTTTTTTTAATTTTAAAAAATTTTTACTGATTTGAGGGAAGAGAAAGGAGGGGAGAGAGAAACATTGATGTGTCGTTCCACGTATTTCTGCATTCATTGGTTGTTTCTTGTAAGTGCCCTGGCCAGGGATTGAACCTTGGCATATCTGCATGACTCTCTAACCAACTGAACTACCCTGCGGGGCCATGCCTTTCCTCCTTTATATTCTCCCCATGAGCTAAAAAAGACAGTAAAATTGCTTACACACCTTTTGTTTAGGTTTCTAAGGCTCTAACTGCTTGGAAAGAAAAGGTCTTAAAATATTATTTATGCTCTAAACATCTGTAGTCTTCTTTCCTTTGACACAGAAACAATTGAGAGAATCCAAAGCAGATATCTGAGAAATGTCTAACGAGATCCAGCAACGTTCTGTTTTTCTCTGACTCCCAGAAATATGTCCTGAGAATGGATCTTGTGT
>PVKM010038796.1:0-13993 GCA_004027735.1 Carollia perspicillata | reverse complement strand
AATCTGGAGGTACCACTAGATTCCCAGGGACTGGGAAAGAAGCTAGCAACCAGTTAGAATAGACAGGAACTCTCCATGACAGAAACTTCAACAAAAATGAGTGTGTCAGAGGGAGAAAGCGTAAGTCTCATGGTTTCCAAAGAACTCATGAAAGTCATAAATGCAAGATCAGGAACATAAAATAGGAACTTTCATACCCCCCTTTTTTTCTATTTTACCTTCTTTTGCCAAGTCTGAGGGAGCCAGAAACCCTAGTCAGGAAAGTCAGAGAGCAGAAATCAAGGACCAGCTTGTCTGGTGCTGAAACAAAAAGTCGCTGTATTTCTCCAGCTGTAGATTCCCCACTTGCAATTTGAGGAGAAGGGAAGGGCCTCAATATCTAATGAGGGTCAAAGTTTGAATTTTTGTTATGGCTAAATATTATTAAATCATTGAATTAATAATGTGACCATAAGTCACTTTAATCACTTAAGAATAAACACAAAAGTCATACGGCCTGTCTGAAGTTTTATTCAAGAGTAAGGGAAAATAACCCTGCAGAATAAATTTCCAAAGATTGTGAGACACAAAAAAAATAAGGTTATTTTTATTGTGCTTTTTATTGCCTGTGCAATCCAACACTTACAAAACTCAAAGACAAGAAGCATAAATGACCAAGAGAGGCATTGAATAATAATCACAACTTATACCCTTGTTGTATTTTATGATTTCACACATATTTTCTTATTTGATTGTATATATCCTGAAGATGGGACAGATATACATTCCTTCCTTTCACAAAGAATACCTGATAGCAGGTTTCTGAGTGATCTATCCAAGATACTACACACGTTGGAAGAAGTTTTGAAGTTCAGGCCAGACTCCATACATAATATTACCTGGGGTCACAGTGCTTTATGTAAGAAGTAGCCTTTGAAATTTCCCTGAGAGCTATTTTTATTAATGTATTCAATAAAAATTATTGATTTTCTCCATGTACCATACTTTCTTGAGGGTTAATTCTGAAGGAAACCAGAGAAATGAAAGAGAATGAAATGAAAGAAAATGAAAGAGAAATTTCATCGCCTTCATGCAACTTACATCCCAATACAGAGGAACACAACAAACAAACAAACAAACAAAAAATTAAATGATATATCAGGTGACAAATTTTGTGAAAATCTAAAGGAAGCAGGATATGGAGGATACAGGTATTGGGAGTGAGAACTGCTGTATGTTGTGCAGGCCACAGAGCCAGAGACAAGTATGGATGCTATTATGACTGACAGTCCCCACAAAAGCCGGTGAGGTAGTGCAGGTGCGGAGAAGTGTTGGTGACTTTAATTTTGATTTGGCAGGTAGTCCCCAGCCAGCTTCAAGCTGCATTTCCTTAGGTCATGTTTGTGGGATTTATAACAAGAGATGTTTCTATGACAAAAAGGTTTTCTCTCCATGCGCAAGGATATCTTTACTTTCTGTGTTGTAAAATACGACCCTAAGTTTTCAACTTCACTGTGTCAGCAGATTTCAGTGAATGTTACTTATTTTCTTTGCAGCACATTTTGTTAACTGTGATTGTACATTTATTTATGTTTATGTGATTGTGTTCATTTCTTTCACTAGACGGTAAGCCTTAAGAAGGCAGTGTCTATTTTGTATGAGTGGATGAATAAAAAATCCTCTTATATTTTTAATTCAAAGGTATGTCAGTCATGTCTTTTTGTTCTTATCAAGATAAAAAAGCTAAGGAAAATATCTGAATGATTTCAATTAAATTTCTTTCCTTCGCTTTAAAAAAAAAAGAGAGAGAGCATCCCGCTCCCCAGATTCCCAAGTGCATTGATTACATATTTGTGATAGGTGACATAATGGCCCCTCAAACATGTCCATATCCTATTCCTCAAAACCATGAATATATTACAATATGTGAGGAAAGTCATAGGGAAAGGAGAATGAAATGAGACAGGAATTAAGTTGCAGATAGAATTAAGTTTGCTAATTAACTGGCCTAACACTTGGAAGATTATCCTGGATGATCCCAGTGGGCCCAGCAGAATCACAGGAACTCTATACGGGAAGAAGCAGAAGAGGTCAGAGTGCTGTGAGCTGGGGACAGGACCTGCCATTGCTGACTTTGAAGATGAGGAGAGCAGAACATGAGCTAAAGCATGTGAATGTCTTTAGGATCTAAAACTGTCTCAGTTTAAAGCCTGCCAAAAAGTAATGGGACCTGCTTTCTACAACTGCGAGGTACTTAATTCTGCCTACAACTCATATTAGCAGGACATAAATTCTCCCCTGTACTCCTAAGGAGTGCAGGGATGCTGACATCCTGATTTAGCTTGGTGAGACACATACTGGACTTCAGACCTAGAGAACTCTAAAGTAAATTTGTTATTCTGCACAACTAAATTTGTGATTTCCTCCTATTTTTATCATAACACCGATATTCTTAAAACCTGCATGACATTGATAGGGAATAATAAAAGCAAAAGTTAAATTAAAAAATGTCCCAGATAGAGTTAAACTTTAATTTTTCTATTCCTTTACTAACAAGACACTTTCCACCATCTTCTATTGCTCTTATGTACTTTGATGGTTGTATTTTTATTATGTCTTTATTTTACATTTTTAGTTCTAAAGCTATTACTCAGAAATGCAAGGTTGGATTTGAGGAAATGAAAAAAGCTGAACAGCAACTTGAGTGTATTCATCACTGTAACTTCCCTGAAAGATTACTAGCAGATTTAAGAGAAAAGAAGTAAACAGTGATGACAAAAGCGAGAGTCTGAATAATCCATAAATTTCATTTCATATCACTTTTCATTTTTAGAGGTTTTAGGTACGCTGTAGAATTTTAACAGTGGTCACAAACACAATATTCTGTGAGTGAGTGAAGTTAAAACCTTCTTAGCTGTGTCTTCCATGCACCAAAAGAAACTGGGAAACTTGGAAGCACCGTTAAAGAGTTATATTTCTTTGATAGGGAGGCCAGCACTACGTGAGGGCTGGCTCCTGCCACAGCGTTGGAATCTTCTCTCTCTCTCTCTCCTCTCTCTCTTTTTATTGTTGTTCAAACAGTTGTCTCCATTTTCCCTCTGCCACTCCCTGCCTACCCCATCCACCCACATGGCCCATCCTCAGTCCTACCCCCCATTTGGTTTTGTCCATGGGTCCTTTATACATGTTCCTTAAAGACGGTTCCCCCCTCCCCATCCCCATTATCCACTTCCACCCCCCCTCTAGTTACTGTCAACCTGTTCTTTATTTCAATGTCCCTAGATATATTTTGCTTGCTTGTTTGTTTTATTAATTAGTTCAACTTATAGGTGAGATCATATGGTATTTGTTTTTTACTACCTGGCTTATTTCACTTATCATAATACTCTCCATATCCATCCATGCTGTCGTGAAGGGTAGGAGTTCTTTCTTTATGCTGCATAGTATTCCATTGTGTAAATGTACCACAGTTTTTGATCTATTCATTTACTGATGAGCACTTAGCTTGCTTCCAACACTTGGTTATTGTAAATTATGCTGCTATGAACATGGAGGTGTAAAGGTTCTTTTAAATTGGTGTTTCGGAGTTCTTGGGATATAGTCCCAGCAGTGGAATTGCTGGGTCAAAAGGCAATTCCATTTTTAGTTTTCTGAGGAAATTCCATACTGTTTTCCCCAGTGGCTGCACCAGTCTGCATTCCCACCAACGGTGCACTAGGGTTCCCTTTTCTCCACAACCTTGCCAGCACTTGTTTGTTAATTTGTTTATGATGGCCATTCTGACCAGTGAGAAGTGATATTTTACTATGGTTTTAATTTGTACCTCTCTGATGAGAGCATCTTTTCATGTCTCTGGGCCCTCTGTATATCCTCCTTGGAGAAGTGTCTGTTCAGGTCCTTTCCCCAATTTTTAATTGGATTGTTTGTCTTTCTGGAGTGGAGTCATGTGAGTTCTTTAAATATTTTGGAGATCAAACCTTTGTCTGAGGTATCATTTGCAAATATATTTTTCTGTGGGGTTGGTTCCCTGTTCACTTTGCTAATGTTTTCTTTAGCCATGCAGAAGGTTTTTGTTTTGATGAAGTCCCATTTGTTTATTTTTTCCTCTATCTTCCTTGCTCTAGGGGACATATCAGTGAAAATATTGCTGTGTGGAATATTTGAAGTTTTCCCATGTTCTCCTCTAGGACTTTTATGGTGTCATGACTTATATTTAAGTCTTTAATCCATCTTGACTTTATTTTTGTACACCGTGTAAGTTGGTGGTCGAGTTTCATTTTTTTGCATGTAGCTGTCCAGATCTCCAAACACCATTTGTTAAAGAAGCTATTTTTACTCCATTTTATGCTTCTGCCCCCTTTGTCAAATATTAATTGACCATAGAGACTTGGGTTTATTTCTGGGTTCTCTGTTCTCTTCCATTGATCTATGTGTCTGTTCTCATGACAGTACCAGACTGTTCTGATTACCTTGGCCTTGTAATATAGTTTGATGTCAGGAATTGTGATCTCTCTTATTTTGTTCTTCTTTCTCAAAATTGCTGTGGCTATTCAGGGTCATTTATGGTTCCATATAAATTTTTGATATGTTTGTTCTATATCTGTGAAATATGTCATTGGTCTTTTAATAGAGATTGCATTGAATCTATAACTTGGTTTGGGTAGTATGGACATTTTGATTATGTTAACTCTTCCAATCCATAAACACGGTATATGCTTCCATTCGTTTGTGTCTTCCTTGATTTCTTTCTTCAGTGTTGTGTAGTTTTCTGAGTACAGGTCTTTTACCTCCTTGGTTAGGTTTATTCCTAGGTAGTTTATTTTTCTTGTTGCTATATCGAATGGGGTTCTTTATTTCTGTTTCTGATATTTCATTGTTTGTGTATAAAAATGCCTTCAGCTTCCGAATAGTGACTTTGTATCCCACTGTTTTGCCAGATTCACTTATTACGTCAGGTAGTTTTTTGGTGGAGTCTATAGGATTTTCTATGTACACTATCATGTCATCTGCAAACAATGACAGTTTTGTTTTCTTGTTTGCAATTTGGATGCCTTTTATCTCCTTTCCTTGTCTGGTTGCTGTGGCTAGGACTTCCAATACTATGTTCAATGGCAGTGATGAAAGTGGATATCCTTGTCTTATTCCTGATCTCAGTGGGAAAGATTTTAGTTTTTGTCCAGTGAGTATGATATTGGTTGTAGGTTTCTCATATATGACCTTTATTATGTTGAGGAATGCTCCCTCTACTCCCACTTTGCTGAGTGTTTTTTATCATAAATGGGTGCAGTATCTTATCAAATACTTTTTCCACATCTATTGATATGATCATGTGACTTTTGTCTTTCCTTTTGTTTATGTGATGTATTATGTTTATTTATTTGCAAATATTGAACCATCCTTGCATCCTTGGGGTGAATCCCACTTGGTCATGGTGTATGATCTTTTTAATGTATTGATGGATGCGGTTTAGCAATATTTTGTTGAGGATTTTAGTGTCTATGTTCACCAGTGATATTGGCCTGTAGTTTTCTTTCTTTCTTGTGTCTTTATCTGGTTTGGGGATTAGCATGATGCTGACTTAATAAAAAGAGTTTGGGAATTCTTCCCTCTTCTTAGATTTCTTGGACTATTCTGTGAAGGATAAAGGTCAGCTCTTCCTTAAATGTTTTGTAAAATTCTCCTGTAAATCCATCCCATCCAGGGCTTTTATGTGCCAGAGTGTTTTGATTACTGCTTCAATTTCATCAGCTGCTATTGATCTATTCAGGCTTTCTGCTTCTTCTTCATTCAGCTTTAGAAGTTTATATTTTGCCAGAAATTTGTCCATTTCACCTAGATTTTCGAGTTTCTTAGCATATAGTTGTTCATAGCAATTTCTTACTCTCCTTTGTATTTCAGATGTATCAGTTGAAATCTCCCCTCTTTCATTTCTGATTGTATTTATTTGGGTCTTCTCTCTCTTTTTCTTATTGAGTCTGCTTAAAGGCTTGTCGATTTTGTTTATCTTTTCAAAGAACCAACTCCTGGATTCATTGATCCTAAGAATTGTGCTTTTGGTCTCTATGTCATTTATTTCTGCTCTGATCTTGGTTATTTCCTTCCTTCTACTCTCTCTGGGCTGTCCCTGTTGTTGTTCCTCCAGTTCTTGTAGGTGTAGGGTTAGGTTGTTTATTTGAAATGTTTCTATCTTTTTTAGGTAGGCCTGTATTGCTATGAACTTCCTCTCAAGACTGCCTTCATTGTGTCCCATACGTTTTGGATTATTTTGAGTTCATTTTCATTGAACAGATAGTTTTTTATTTCTTCCTTGGTCTCACTCTTAAACCATTCATTATTTAAAGCATGCTATTCCATCTCCATGAATTTGAGTGTTTTTGAGTTTTTTCCTTGAGGTGGATTTCTAGTTTCAGGCCCTTGTAATTGGAGAAAATGCTTGATATAATGTGAATTTTCTTGAATTTCTAGAGGCTTGATTGATGTCCTATCATTGAAAATGTTCCATGTGCATTTGAAAAGAATGTGTATTTTGCTTCTTTGGGTTGAAAGTGTTTGTGTGTGTGTATATATATATATATATATATATATATATAAATAATATATAATCAGTTAAGTCCATTTGGTCTAGAGTATTGTTCAATGCCACAATATCCTTGTTGATATTTTGTTTGGAAGTTCTATCCATTTTTGATAGTGGGGTATTAAAATCCCCTAGTATAAGTGTGTTGCTATCTACATCTTTCTGGAAGTCCCCCAAGATTTTCCTCATATGTTTGGGTGCTCTTATGTTGGATTCATATGTTTATAATGTTTATGTCTTCTTATTGGATTCTTCCCTTGAGTATTATGAAGTGTCTTCCTGGGTCTCTTTTTATGGCCTTTGTTTTAAAGTCTATTTTGTCTGATGTAAGTATTGCTACTCCAACTTTTTTTTCCTGTCCATTTGCTTGGAATATTTTTTTCTAACTCTTCACTTTCAGTCTGTGTAGTTCTTTTGTTCTGAGGTGTGTCTCTTGTAGGCAGCAAATGTACAGGTCATGTTTTCTTATCTATTCAGGTACCCTATGTATTTTGATTGTAGCATTTAATCCATTTACATTTAAGGTTATTATTATTAAGGTACTTGTTCATTGCCATTTTACTCCCTTCATACCTGCATTCTTCTTTCTCTCACTCTTTTTCTTCTTTTACTCAAAACAGACCCTTAGCATCTCTTGCAGTGCTGGTTTGGCAGAGGCCTAGTCTTTGAGCTTTCTTTCATCTGTGAAAGCCCTATTTAGCCTAACATTTTAATTGAAAGCCTTGCTAGACAGAATAATCTTGGTTGCAGGCCTTTGGTTTTCATTACTTGGAATATTTCTTGCTGTCTGGTTTATAGCATTCCCATTGAGAAGTCTTATTGGGGCTCTCTTGTATGTTACTTCCTGTTTCTCCCTTGTTGCCTTTGAGATTCTCTCTTTGTTTTGGAATTTTGCCATTTTAATTATACTGTGTCTTCGAGTGGGCCTCTTTGGGTTCCTCTTGATTGGGATCCTCTGTGCTTCCTGGATTTGTGTTATTTTTTCTCTCATCAAATTAAGGAACTTTTCCATCATTACTTTTTCAGAGAGATTTTCTATACCTTGCTCTTCTTCTCCTTCTGGTATCCCTATTATATGGATGTTATTATGTATCATGTTATCTTGCATCTCCCTTAACACTTCTTCATTTCTTTTGAGTCTTTTTTCCTTTTCTTGCTCTTTCTGAGAATTTTTCCCTACCTTGTCCTCCAGCTCGCTGATTCACTCCTCTGTTCATCTAACTTGTTCTTGATTTCTTCTGCTGTGTTCTTCAGAATTGTATTCTTCATTTCCTCTGGGATCCTGTTGATAGTTCCTATGTCCTTTTTCATGCTGGCATAATTTGCAGTAAGTTCCTTGTAGCTTTCCTGTAGTTTTTTTTTTTAATTCTCAGTGAGCTCATTGAGCTTCCTTATAACCATTGTTCTGAACTCAATATCTGATAGCTGACTTGCCTGTATTTCATTTAGCATTCTTTCTGAGGATTCCTCCTTTCCTTTCATTTGGGGATTGTTTCTTTGTCTTCCCATTATTTGTGAGATTCTTCTTGTTTGCCTCTGCTTCTTAAATTGATCTCTTTTGACTCTCTCAGTGTGTGGTATGAACTTCTATGGTAGCAGACCTGTAAGGTTCAGTGATGCAGTCTCCTTGATCTCCTGAACTTGATGCTCCTGGGATGTCCTTTATGCTGTTTATGTTGGCTCTCTAGATTGAATGAGTTTTGATTGTTGTTGGGTCACTCTTTGGTGGGTCTTTCCCCCCAACTGGTTGACTGAGGGTCACTGCCCATCATGTGTGTGCTGTTGTGCAGGCACTGCCAGAGCAAAACCACAAAGCCCAGGAAACAAACCCACATCCACAAAAAAAACTCCCCCCATCCCACAATCCCACTATCAACAACAAAAGAAACAATATTAATGAAGGTATAAAGAGATTAAGACTATTATAAGAAAGGAAAGGAATAAACTATAGTATAAAATCTGATGACTTAATATACACAAACTTGATGGACAAGAAATGAATGTTAAAAAGCTATGCAGGGAAGAAAATATTGTTAATCACGGAGAATACTACAGTGGATTTTGTCTTGGTAGCCTGTAGTATTTACTGTTTTTCCTTTCTGGATCTGCCTCTAGTGATGTCAGATGTTGACCCCATCTGACCTTAGGTAGCCTGCTCTGAGACTGCCAGGATCTACTGTTTGTGGCTGTCTCCTTCAGCTGTTAATCTAGTCACTCTGCATTCAGCAGTCAGGCTTAAGCACCATAGAGCCAGAGTAGAGTCAGTGCTGGAGTCAGGGCTATTGTTTCCCCTCAGCCTCCTGCTGCTGTAGGGGAGTAGTCTGTCTGAGCGGGATGGCTGCTGCCATATGGGGATAATCCCAGTGGCTACTCTCTCAGATCTCTCCCCAAAGCTTCCTTCCATCCCCAGTCTCTCCTCAAGCGTCTCCAGCCCACTCTGCTCCCACCTTTGCCAGAGCACCTGGTAAGTGGCTGCAAATGAAAATTTGTACTTTGGCCCTTTAAATGTCCCTTTGCCTCTAGCCAGCCATCTCTGGCAGACAGCAACCATGCTGCTTTTTGCCACTGCTTGTTATCTGTGTACTTTTTTGGCTCTGGTGTTTTATGCTGGGGCTCCCAGCTTAGGGTTTAGACCCCACGCTTTTCAGGGGGATCCAACCAGTTGCTTAATTATTCCTCCATAGCTTCCACCTGTGGGCGCCCAGCCAGCCTTCTCTACTTTCCACCATACTCCCTACCAGTCATGTTGTGCTGAAGATGTTTCTTCTGTCTGTCTGAGGTTATAGGACTTCTATCTTGATATTGTTTGGTTGTTTGTTCCAGGTAAATTGTGGGGATATCTGTGATTTATTTGTAATTCTAGATTGGTCCTGTGAGGAGGTTAGTGTGGCTTCCACTTACTCCTCCACCATCTAGCCTCTCCCTCCACAGGGTTAGAATCTTGACAAATAATTTAGCTTTTCAGAAAAAAGACATCGTGTATGTGCTACAAAGTCTAGTCTTTGAGATTTTATTTTGTTTTTTTCTGAGAAAGAAACTTATTCCACTCACTGAAACAAGTTCAGATTTTTTAAATATAACAGCTTTATTGAGTTATAATTCAAATACTATAATATTTACCCTTTTAAATTGCAAAATGCAATGGTTTTTGTAAGTTCATAAGGTTGTCCAAACCTCACTATTAACTATTTTAAGGGTGGTTTCATCATCTCCCCAAAAAGCTCTGTACCCAGTCCAGTCACTCCCCATTTCTCTCTTCCTCCAGCCTGTGGCAACAACTAATCTCTCTCTCTCTCTCTCTCTGGATTTGCCTTTTCTGGACATTTCACATAAATGAAAACATACAGTAAGTAGTCTTTTGTGACTGACCTCTTTTAATTAACTTTATGCTTTAAAGATTCATACCTGTTGTAATGTGGATCAGTACTTTATCCCTTTATTGACAAATAATATTTAACTGTCTCAATATATAACATTTGTTTATTCATTAATTAGTTCATGGACATTTGAGTTATTTCTACTTTTTAGCTATTATGAATAATAATTCTATGAACTTTGTTACAAAAATTTTTGTGACAATTTTTTTCATTATTTTGGATATATACCGAGGAGTGAGACTAATTATTAATATGATAACACTATATTTAAAATTTTGAGGACTACCAAACTGTTTTCCAAAATGTGTGCACTATTTATCATCCCCAACAGCATCATTTAAGGGTTCTAAGTTCTTCACATCTTCACTAAGATTTGTTGTTTTTGTTGATGTTATTATTATTATTATTATTATTATTATTATTATTATTATTATCATTAAAGAATCCTAGTGGGTATCAGGTGATATCTCATTGTGGTTTTGATTTGCACTTTTCTATAAACTAATTATGAGCATTTTATGTGCTTATTGGCCATGTGTATATATTTGGAGAACTATCTATCAGTTTAAATCCTTTGTATTTCTAATTCAATTATTTGTCTATGTAGTTAGGTTATAGAAATTTTTTCTATATACTTCATACAAGTCCCTTATCAGATAAAGGAAAATATTTTCTACCATTCTGTGGGTTGTCTTTTTCACTTTTTTGAAGGTTTCATTTGCAGCCTGGAAGTTTATAATTTTGGTGAAGTCCTACTTATTTACTTATTTATTTTTAGCTGGGGCTTTTGGTATTATATCTAAGAAATCATTACCTAACCCAGTATCATTAAGATTTATTCTTAAGTTTTCTACTAAGACTGTTACACTTTTAGCACTTACATTTAAATCTCTGATCCGTGTTGACTTTGTTTTCTAACGTGATGTGAAGGAGGGACCCAGCTCTATCATGCAGTATGTGGATATCCAGTTGTGCCAGCGCCATTTGTTGAAAACGGTTCTTTATCCATGGAATAGTCATGATATCTTCATCAAAATACAATTGACTATACCTGTGAATCTTTTTTGTGGATTATCAGTTCTAGTCTATGTCTGCCCTTGTACTACTACCAAACTATCTTGATTTGTAAACATTTAAAATCAGAGTAAATCCTTCAATTTTGCTCTTTTTCAAAATTGTTTTGGCTATCTGCGCCCTTTGCAATTCTATCAGCTTGTCAATTTCTGCAAAACAGGCAACTAGGATTTTGATGGACATTATGCTGACGATGTAGATCAAATTGTGGAGTATTCCCATGTGAAAAGTATTATCTTCAAATAATTAACATAAACTGTCATTCCATGTATTTAGATCTTTAATTTCTTTCAACAATACTTTCTAATTTTCAAGGTACAAGTCTTGTACTTCTTTCATTAAATTTTGACTGTCGTTATAAAAAGAATCATTTTATTAATATTTTGAATTGTTCATTGATAACATATATAGAAACATAATTGATTGTTATATATTGATCTAGTATCCTGTAACCTTGCTGATGAAGCAGAAACAGTTTTTCATATGTGTTATATGTACTTGTTCATACTAAATCAAATATAGAATGGTTAACAATACTTTTACCCCATGCTTTAAAAAAATAATTCAGACCTTATGATAATTTCCTTAAGTAGAGATTGTATTTATCTAATATTTTCTGCTTTCATAAGCATCAGCAAATATTTTCAACAAGATTATGTAAAAAGTAAAATGGATATAAAAACATAGACGATTCTTGCTCTCTCTAAGCTTATTACCTATTGGAAAATATACTATACACACATAAAAGTTCTGTGTAATGTTACAAGCCCCATACTTAATGTATACAAAATAACATTACCTATTTTGTTTTTAAGATATATATCCTTGCCCTTGGGAGATCAGAAAGAAATCTTATGGTTTAGTTTGTTTAGCCTTAACTTAAAATGTTTACTAAGTAAGTAATCTTTGGAATTACTTAATGCGTCTAATAATTTTACTTGCAAAAAGAGTGATATGTTGTGGCTTTGAAACATAAGTAGAGATGTGGCACTGGCTACATTAGCATAGTAGAGGGTTAGCAATGGATGTACTTAAACTTATCTTTCTTTTTCATTCCATATATATATATTTTTTTATTTATTTTAAAAAAAATATTTTATTTATTTTTAGAGAGAGGGGATGGGAAGGAGAGAGTGGGAGAGAAACATCAATGTGTGGTTGCCTCTCATGTGTCCCCTACTGGGGACCTGGCCTGCAACCCAGGCATGTGCCCTGACTAGGAATAGAACCAGTGACCCTTGGCTTCACAGGCCCGTGCTCAATCCACTGAGCTACACCAGCCAGGGCCATTCCATATATATTTTAAAATAGGCTTCCAAATATAATTTATGAACCATAGTTCAATTTAATGTTATAACACAGACCACAAAATATTTGGGTTTTAAACTTTCAGTTAGCAATTTTAAAAGTAATATTACATAGCTAACATTTCAATGCTTAGTACTCTTTGTTACGAAAACTTTAAAATGACTATAGTTAATTTTAAAATAAAGTAGCGATAGCTTAAAAGTATGTTTATAAAGTAGTTTTTCTTTACTATTCTCTAAATTTAGGTGCAAGTTGACCATTAGCCATGTATGAAGGCGATGCCCATATTTTTATTCAATGTGTGAAAGTGCAGCCGCTGTGACTACACCGCCAGCCCCTCCGCACCTCCACCCCGTTGACAGAGACGGGTCATTCCTAGCACATTTGCTTAGCTTTGTGTCATTGGTCCCTGTGATAGTGTCTGCTGCGCCAGTATTTAATAAGTGTTTCTTAAATGGATGAGTTAAGAGAAAGAAGGAACATCTGAAGTTTTGAAGGAAAATTGATCACTATGTTATTGAGCATTAAGAAATATTTCTGAAGAGAATACTAGGCAAAAAACAGATATATGAGGCTTCCATAATCAGAAAAGAAAAGAGGGGCATTTACACTGGGAACAAGGCTATGGAAGTGAGAAGCTGACTGCATCTTAAGGAAAAGAGCAGGTAAATTTGTACTGAACGTAAATGTGGGCTCTGTTGGGTCTCCTGCCTGAGTGCCCCACCCCCGCCCCCGAGCTGTTCTTCTAATTGAAGTTCTGTTGGAACATAGTCTCATCTGTTTGTTTATAGAGTATCTAGGGCTTCGTTGGTGCTATGTGAGTGGGACTGAGTGATTGGGACTAAGACCGTAGACTCTAGGACCCACAAAGCCTAAAATGTTTACTCGCTGGCTCTTTATAGGAAACATATGCCAGCCCTTGAATTAGAGTATCCAAGAAAGGAAATAGTGGAAAGTAAAATTAGGGAATTATCATGATGCCAGAACACATACCATTTAAATTTATGGCCACGAGTTTGGACCATATTTGTTTTTAAGATTGGTCAGAGGAGCAGTGTGTATCGAGTTGGCAGATCACCCTGGCAGCAACAGGTAAGGTAAATTACAACACTCAGAACAGGTAGCCAGCTGATAAATGTGGGAGATGGCCAGGACCTGAACTCTGGTGGCAGAAGCTAGGGAGGAGGGAAGGGGTGATGGTGGTAGAGAGAATAATAGAAAAGGATGTATAAACAGAGAAATAAATTCTCAAGGGGACACACTTAGCATGGAGGAAATGGATGGAAAGAAGATAATGCCAATAATTATATCAAATTTTACTGGTAGGTTACTGGAAGAATAATGTTCCTGCTAGAAACAGAAAACTACAGAATGCCTTGGCTTTGAAGGAATGATTCTGGAATATTTTTGAAGCCTAGTTATTTGATGAGATAAGAAATTTCTACAGAAATGTCTGGCAGGTAATCAGAAATGTGGGGCTGGAGCTCAAAGACAAAGTCTGAAACAAGGAGTGGTTTTGATTTGAGAAGCAGTGGTTAAAACTGTGAGAGCAGATGCGATCTCTGAGGGAGAAGTGGGAATGATACAACACGGGGAGAGACACAGGGCATGAGGGGAAAACGGTGGGACAGGAAAGGCATCCAGAGTTTTATCGGCAGAGAAAAGCATCACCTTATCC
>PVKM010038795.1:0-13964 GCA_004027735.1 Carollia perspicillata | reverse complement strand
TCTCTTCTCTTTACTTACTTCCTTTGTTTTCTTGTTTTTTCTTGCTGTTTCACTAATTCAACCAAAATTTGTTGCTGGTTATTGTCAGGAAATGGTCATTAGTCCTTTGCTTAAATCTCTCTAAACCTATTCTGTAAGTCTTATGGATTCAGTTGTCATTCACTCATTTATTCATGCATAAAGTGTTGAAAGCCTGTGACGTTCATGACACTGAACTGGGTGTTATGATGTTTGCAGGATAAATGGACAAATCATGTGTGGCTGGAAGGAACTAAAGGGAGATAAGGAAAATACATACGTAACTACAGTTCTGGGTTGGAACTAATAACTTCCATGACTGTGTGCATAACTATGCGAGTTTAGGGGTGGGATTTAAACTCTCACGCAGTTTCCATGTAAGTTTCATTTGAAGTGAATCCTAAATAACAAGTAGAAATTAGACGCAGAGGGATAAGAGAAAGGATTTTTGGTGGGGGAAGGGCCGGCAAAATGGTGTAGTGAAAAGAGAGTGGGTTCTGGCTTCCATCATCCCAACAAACTCGTTCTGAATTCCAGGGCCACTTTCGTTATCCTCTTGGCCTTGGATGAGACTGTAATCACTCAAAAGGTAAATTTTCTTATCTATCTAATGGGGATTGTCAATAACATAAAGAAAGTAAAGCATTTAGCCGCTGATTGGCCTTCATGTAAAGATAATTGTTATTAGTGAACGAGTGTAGAGAACACAGGTTGTGCATAATGGTCAATAAGACAAGGAATTGAGTGGTTAATACACGCTGGTGTGTCCTAAATTCTCATCATTAACCATAATCCCTTTTCTCTTCCTAGACTAGTATTACATCAGGGCGTTTATTTATATATTGTCATCACCTCTAACTCAATGTCTTAAACCGAACATATTATCTCTTATCCATAATCATCTCCCCTTAACTTCCTTTTGTTAATCAGTGAAAACATCTTCCAGGCTCTAATTACAATTCTCGTAACTCACTCCATTTGGTCTGTTTAATTTATTCAAGCTTTCCCTAATCTATTTCCATATACTTAGCCAATTGTATTTCCACATACTTTTCATTTTAGTACGACTGTAACCGTTGCTTTCACACTCACTAAACTCATTCTCACTTCCATATCTTTGTATTATTGTTCAGGGCCCATTCATTCTGTAGGACCCTTTTTACAGATACTTGTAGGAGAAGAAAGTTTACTTTTCCAAAGCTCTTGCACAAGGTTATCATGTCCACCTTTTATGGACTGCAAATATTTGTAAATAAAGTCATGGTACCAACAAACCAACTTTATCTCCTTCATGTGTTGAAAAAGGCTTCCTCCTTGACCAAACCCTAGTCAAGTTCTTGTGAGTCCTCTCCTTGAATAGTCTCAACTTGGCCTGCTCAGCCTCCTTTTAGAAAAGAATCCAGCTAAGTAAGTTGATGGACCCCCATACCATATCAGATCAAGTTTCCCATCCCCACCCCTGATATCATAAGTCATTTGCCTGCCTTTTAGCAAGAATTATAGTAACATAGTTTAGCAAGAATCACTCTACTTTTGATATCTAATCAAGTTCCTCTTAGTAATCTTCCATCCACTGACCCACTAACTCTGCTCATTGGCTACAAGTCCCCAACTGTCTTTGCTGTATTGGGAGTCGAGTTCAATCCTCTCTATTGCAATTATCTTGAATTAGTAGTTTTTACCATTTTTAACAAATGTTAAAATAATTTTTCTTTTACACTGTTTTAATTAGTTCTTAGAAAGACTCACTCTTGAATTTTAGCCTAGCAAAGGAGCAGAAACCTTTAATAAACAACCTCTCTCTCCTGCATTTTGGGAGGAGAGCAGAGTGGGCTCAAATCACAGACCACTTATTCTGTGTATATGCATTTTGGTTCATTTTGTTTATTTTGGGACTTTATGGCCCTTAAAAATTAAAGAGGCCCTTTCTGAAATGTTTGTTTGGGAGCTTTCAACTTAAACTTCTGTCGGGGTTATCAGACAAAGATGGTCTACCAGGGATGTCCAACCCATGATCCACGGGCCGCATATGGCCCAGGATGGCTATGAATGTGGCCCAACACAAAATAGTAAACTTACTTAAAACCTTTTCTTCCCTCATCAGTTTTTGTTAGTGCTTGTGTATTTAATGTGTGGCCTAACACAACTCTTTTTTTTCCAGTGTGGTCCAGAGACACCAAAAGGTTGGGTACCCCGGCTGACTGTGGAATGGGCTATAGCACCTTTCCTTTCATGTTTGAAAATTGTGTGCATTTCCCAGCATACTGTAATAGACACAAACATATACACAAAGAAACTTGCAGATATCTTAAGGAAAAAAGAATACAGGTATTTTTATTCAAATTGCTTTTATTATACAGTTGAAATGCTATTAATTATAAACACCTAGTCTATTTTCGCATAAATGATAAAGCATACAGACTGTTACAGATGTGCGTTGGGTAAGAATCATTACTGGTACATACATATACTGGGACTTGGGTATGGAAACAGTACATTTATGTAGCTAGAGCAGTCTCAAAATACCCTTCAACTGAGAGTCACATGTATTTCCTAGTATAAATTGTGTACAAACAAGGCATCTACTTTGAGAACCAAATGCTGTAAGAGAAGAGGGAAGAACTGTGGGCAAGAAAACCAGTGGACTTCTAGTCAGATGTTAATGTTTAGCATTGGCACATCGTGTGTTTTCCCATTAGATTTTCAATTTTATTTATTTATTTATTTTTTATTTTAGTTGTTTTCAAGTACAGTTTTCTGTCTTTTACTCCCATCCCATAACAATTCTTTAATAAAGGACTCACTCATACTATGTCATATATTTTTCTGATATTTTTAGGAAAAGGCTACCTTAGTTTTGTTTTGTGTATTTGTTTCCTTTGGATTTTCCATTATTCCTCAAAGAAGGAACTCTCCACATTTTATTCTAGAAGAACAAAAAAATTACGTGTAAACCTAATACATTCTTATTACATTTTTATTATAATAAGTAGTCCTTTACAATTTGAAATAATCACTAAGTAGTACTGCATTTTTTTGTCTTCCTTGTATATTTTTCTTTCCTTGAATGGAACATCATTTCTTATTAGGATGCCTCATAGGATAAATTTGGGAGACACATAAGATCAAGATTTTATTTTTTATATTTTATCTTTCTTTTAGTAAGTTAGTTCTTTTTAAGTATATGTATAGAACAAAAATATATAAAAATGGAGTATGTTTATGGTAAAACATAAATTATATTTTCATGGGTGCCCATTTGGCTGACAAACATTTGTTGAAAACATACAGTGTGTGATATTTAATTGTGTCAAAAATATATTATTTATTATGAGCCCTTTACTGGTTTTAACTATGAACAAATATTATTCACAAAATAAACAACTGTTACCAAAGTTTTCATTGAAATTGTTTTTTCTCCCCCTAAAA
This sequence comes from Carollia perspicillata, assembly GCA_004027735.1. Taxonomy (NCBI): domain Eukaryota; kingdom Metazoa; phylum Chordata; class Mammalia; order Chiroptera; family Phyllostomidae; genus Carollia; species Carollia perspicillata. Next base: position 10,517 of record PVKM010038795.1, on the reverse strand, counting down.
CTCAAAATCTGTTAGCAGGAAATGCATAAAGTTACACGGATCCTCTCATCCACAATGATTCCATCCACGAAAAAATAAATAATGCAGAAATAAATAGCTTTGTAGCAAAATATAAAGGTTTCCCCCCCTTTGTCAAATAAATAAATAGCATAACTTCAGCGTGCCGTGTTCTTTCCTGTGACCTAGTGAATGACTCTCTGCGCGGCCAGGAGGGTGTTCTTCAGAAGCATCGCCACCGTCATGGGTCCCACGCCTCCTGGCACCGGAGTGATAAAGCCAGCCTTTTTCTTAACAGCTAATGGAGGAAACAGAGAGTACTCTTAACTTTTAAATTTTTCTGAGAATTTTACATTTTTAAACACACTGAACTAAACATACTGAACTGTTAAAAGATAAGCTGAGGCATTTGAACCATTCGAAGTGTTTATTTGACCATTTATTGATTGCAGTTGGGTGGTGCCAAACCAGCAGTGGTTAGGAGTTCCAATGATGGGAACTCAGGAGAGACTTTTAAGTTAAAAAATTATTTTTCAATTACAGTAGACATATAATATTATATTAGTTTCAAGTTGTACAACATAGTAATTAGACATTTATATAACTTACAAACTGATCAGGCAGAGACTTTTACAGAGAAAACAGGGAAGCAAAGTCAGGAGATTATTGATGGATAGAGCATGAAACCTAGTTGCCTGTTTGTGACTTTGTCTTTAGGTTTTGATTTCATAACTTTGATGCATTTACAGGCTGAGACTGGGGTTTGCTTCCATAGGCTCCCGCTGCCTTGGAGCCGTCCCAGTCCACTGGCCCCCTTGTCTAATTAACAGAATACAGTAGATTGTTCTGCTTTACACATATAACTCAAACAACCTCGAATTATTTTTAGAATGGAGTAGGCTATAACACACACACTCACTCACTTCCACAAACGCCTCTGTGTATACCTAATGTGGATAAAGAAAGAACACAAAAAGGTCAAAACTCTAGATTGAACCTCTGTGCAACTCAGTTTGTTTCACATAATGATCTATACCCCACAACGGACTCAGCTACCTGTAACTCCAGCTCAGTGCTTCTACAATACTTGATATGGTCACGTAGGAGAGCCAGGGCATAGACAGTTCAGCACTCCCTATTTGTTAAATTGTAATATTCCTGTTACAATAATAGCGTCATGTATGTGTAGATAATACATTCCAGTTCAAGTCTGATACAAATCATTAAACACGTCTGAATTACTGAGCACATACGCATAGCCCTGTTCTGAAGCATGAAGATGTTTCATCCAGTGAATATACTAAAAGAAAATGGCAGACAACTTCCAGCACGTTTTGTTTAAGAATGTCTTCACCCCCACAGTATTACCATTGAATGGCTCCATGCATCGACCTGCTGATTCAGTGCTTCGCCAGGTGAGGGAGAGCAATCAGGTTTCCCAGACAACGCTCACAAAGTGAGCAGAGAGAATGCTTCTTTCATGTATAATGTGTTAAGTCACACGTTATTTAGGTGTACAGCCTTTTACACATTTGCTCGTGTATGCGTCTACGTGAATCAAGATCAGATGTTTTCTAGATCTTATTTATTATTTTTGTACAATTTACATTGCCTTTGTGAAATATGGCTTGTAAAATTTACATTTACCTTAACTGAAGTATAGTAGTACCCTGCAGTGATTGTTTTTTAAATCATAGGAAAAGCAAAGGAATAATGTTCTTTTATTTGAAGAAAAGTCCAAATAAGTTTGAAGATATCACACACATACACACACAAAATCCAGCCAGGGTGTATCATGAATCTTCTCATGCTATGCAACAATAACAAAAAAAAGATCACTGAGATTTGGAAGGTAATATTTCAGCTTTACAAAAGAGATTCTCTATTGGAAGATGCCCTTGCCATACTTCCATCCAAAAACATGTAGACCAGGTCCACAGCCAGTTTGTAAATAGCTATGAATTATCAGTCCTTTCTTCCCTTGCTCTAGCTATTCCTTCCACCTGGAATACTCTTCTATTATATCCAAATAAGAAACTCCTTGTCAGTTTTTAAAAGCTGATAAAATGTCACCTGTCTAAAATTTTTCTCAAAAATTCACCCATCCCACATGGAATGAAAGGCTCCACTACCTCTGTGTCCAGGAACCCCCTCCATTATGGAGCTCACACTGCGCTGTTGTTCCCTAACTAGACACTGGGACTTAGATGTCGGAACCAAGTCTTTGAGGTGGTGGTGGTTGTCATCTTCAACCTTTGACCTTCGTGTACATGCTACGTATTCATTATGCTTTGACAAAGTAAACTAAATAGTTCTTGAAAATTAAAATCTAAAATCAATTTGCAGGAATGTGTCAGTGGTTCTGACTGGATGCAAGCAATGTCAAAACAATTTATTTCCAGCTAATGTCCTGGAAAACTCAGGATACTCATTTTTCTTGAGAAGGACAAACTGTGTTTTTCAGTTTTCAATAAATTGACTTGATGACATGAAGAATATCAAGGAATCTATTGTTAGCATAGAATTATTTTAAGTGATTTAATGTTCAACTTTGAAAAGCAAAGTGGCTTGGAATTATTATATATTGAAAAAATAGTAATAACCATAGCTACTATCAATTGAGCCCCTGTTACTGGCCAAGAACTTTACATACATTATTTTAATAATATTTAATTATTTCACTAAATAGATGAGGAAGTGTGGGTCACTGCAATCACTGACTTAGAACTCTCCTACATAACAGAGACATCATTCAAAGCCAGGTTGGAAACGTTCTGTGACAGCAGAATTCCACCTCATCCCAATGCCATGTGTTGCCATGACCTGAACAAGTAGAAAAGCCCTAACAGGGGCTCATGTGCTGAAAGTGAACTGCTTTCTCAAAGAGTTAGCAGGCCGCTCTGAAAAAAGGAACGAACAGGAAAAAGTTCCAATACAGTCATTTTCCTACACTGTTACTATGAGTACTCATAGCCCATGACTTTTGGACGATATCCGGCACTTCAGAGTACACAGCTGGCTTAGCAATAGCATTGTTTACATCCTCGTCATCGGAACAGATAAACCACTGGTCTGCTTAGGCATCGTCTCTCTCTCTCTCTCTCTCTCTTTTTTTTACCAAATAATGTTTTTTTACAACATGGTTACTACTGCATTCCTGTGCACAAAAAGTGAGCTTTGGGTAGAGGAAGAGGAAATGGAGAAGAGCTGTTGCATTAAATACCTTCCTGAAATGTGTAGCTTGGTTTCTGCACTTCTCCACAGTATGCTGGTGGAAACAAGCGCACATTCACCCTGGCCTACCTATCACATCACAGCATTGCACTACATAATGGGTAATGAGTCTTCTCCTGATGGTGCAGGGCTTCCCTGGATGTTCATAAGCGTGTAGTAGCATCACCGGAGCCCTGTCTACTAACTAGGTGGGAACTTATGATATCACTGTAAACACATCTGCTTATTTAAATACTTGTTTCAGATATACTTTATCTTTGAAAGAAAGTGGAGAGATGTAAAAACAAAGTTTATAGACAGTGATAAATATGATTAAAAAACATATAAGGTCTCCATTCATTTGGATTTCGTTTTCATAAGAGTCTATGTCTGAGAAAGGAATACAAGGATGGGCAAAGGTAGGTTTACAGTTGTTCATATGAAGAATAATGTAAAACTAAATAACAATAATAAAAGAATAAACTGTGTTTCACATACTCACAACTGTACGCCCACTTTTGCCCACCCCTGGGAACATTTATTTATTGCTGGCTAGTGTTAGTATATTCATTCTTTGTCTCTTTACATAAGGAGTAGGATATGAAGGTAAGTGATTTCTCAAGAAAGGTAGGGGACTGCCACTGGCAAATGCCAAGGGGTACAGATGCCAATGCTTAGAAGAAATTCTCTAGTCTAATGGCTTTGCATAACTATTTCACAGGTGTCCCAAGCAATGTGTTTATGAAGTATTAGAGGTGGCTTATGACTAAAATTAGTCATGTGAGAAAGAGTAAAATTCAGTGCATGTTTGATACTCTGGAAAGCATCTTCCCCAATTATGTCTGCAGGAGAGTAAGTTAACAAGAATTATCTTTCACTGTCATGTCTTTCCCTCAGGGTAGGCAAGTGTTTGCACCTGCTTGGAGAAGATGACATTTTCAAAGATTAATCCTATAATGTGTGGGGTAAAGGTGTTCTATATGCTCCACTGAAAAGAAATACAGAAGCATTTTAAGGCAGCAGTGCCCTTCAATGACTTATTGTGTGTCTAGATGTGAGGGAGTATATGTGTGTTTTAGGAAAAGTACCCAAAGTTCTGTAAGTATGAGAATCAGATATTATCAAGATTGATATCAGCACTTCCATGAGAGACTCACGAAAGGTATTACAAAAACCAGGGTTAGATTCAATTGCATACAGTCAACATGATTTTAGAGTTACTGAAACTCTTTGACAATGGAGGTGAATAAAATAATCATCAAATCCTGTTACCTGCATGGGACTTGCTCTAAGGAATGAGATTCAGATGAAAATGGCATGGTCATGTTTACAGTAGGTTTCCAAAAATAAAAATATTTTGGGGAAAGGCAACAATTAATGTGACAACTTATCTGAATGACCTCTCTATAAACTTTAAACCCTGTAAAGTAAATTCTATAGATTTCACATGGCAAAACTCAAGTTTAAAGGCTTGAGACAGGAAGAATAGCAAAGCCACACTTTTTAGGGGCTGTGCATATGAGGATTGAAGGTGTATGCAGTCATTTTTATAATCTATTATAATAGTCTCTTGGTTTCCTATCTCTACCATATCAGCCATATAACCTGCCACCAGACTTAGTGTTTAAAACACAGTTTACATCACTTCAGCTTATCCACATCTAATGATTCTTCATTGTCTTTAGGATAAAATATAAATTATTTGATATGGTAATTAAGGTTTTTTCTAATCTGGCCCTACACCCTTGTTTTGCATTATTTCCTAATCCTTGCATATTTTCCTAACTCAATCATTCACTGTTCCCACACATGCCACAGACCAGTCCAGATAGATTCACAGCAAATGGAAAACATGAGAAAAACAGCCACAGTCACTGCCCCTTGGAACTTATAGTCCAGTTTGGAGATACATATCACCGACATAACTGCCTAAATATTAGCTGAATAAGGCTATAATATGTGCTACAAACAAAAGGTTTACTGCAGTGTAAATGTGAGGATGACCCAATGAGCTTGAGCACTGTACATACACATGGGGTTTGTCTACGTCAAGTTCAGAAACCTGAAGGATGAATTGAACTTTCCTACGTAAAAGGGAGAGGTGAGCAGCAGACTGTGTTCTTAGTAGGGGAAAATGTTTTTGATAAAGGTGGAAAGATTTTTCCGGCAGGTAGAAAGTAGCACAGACTCTTGGAAACACCACAAGAAGACCAGAGTGGTTGACGCAGAGGAGTGAAGGGGGAGTGGCAGGAGATGACGGGAAAGCCCAGCTCATGGACAGCCTAGCAGGTAAGGCTGAGCACTTTGGACATTGACCTAAGAGCAACAGGTAAAGCACTTCTAAAACTTGGAATACATATATATGTGTGTGTGTATATACACACACACACACACATTTGGAATATATATATGTGTGTATATATATATACACAAAAACATATATAGTTAAAGCACTTCTAAAACTTGGAATATATATGTATATTTGTGTGTGTATATTTATGTATATACATATTATATTCACTCCGCAGCAGGATAAGATCAAATGGGAAGACTACACTGCCTGTTCTGTGTTCACACATTTCTTTAATGAAATTAGTTTATCACCTGGAGTAGGGGGAAGGAGGAACACAAAAGTAACGACATGACGTGAAATGTGCTAAGATTGGAAAAAGTTCTGGCACCTGTGCAAGCACCTCAAACAGGAACAGCAATCAGATATGGGGGTCAGAGAAATGTTTGTAAAGTGACAGGAAAAGCTTCAAGATCTCACGAATGCTTGAGAGGGCAAGAAAGAAGGAGAGAATGCAATGCGGCCATAGTGAATGGTAAAAGTGAAGGAGGTTTGGACTTGACAATGAATCTTATGCATTGGAGGAGTGGAAAGAGGTTCTTATGACCACAGAAAGAATATGGTGAAAACAGGAGAAAGAGACGAAGCTGGGAGGTGGTCTTGGGCTGCATGACCCTGAGGTCAGGGGTCAGGAAACAAGCTGGGCGATTGGCAGCTACAGTTACTATGTTCAAGGTAAATAAGCTTTTAGGAAAGTCTTTTGTGAATGAACTTGGTTATTTATATATTTAGCAATAGCAAGTTATGCCAGATGGGAAATTGAAGAGAAACATGAGTACTACTAAATAATTTTCAGAAGAAAATTAAAATAAAGGAGAACTCCATATCGTATTTCCATTAAGTTTCAGGTTCTTGCATGTTATTAAATTATTACCCAAGAAATCCTTTTTCAACCTGGAAAATATATCTGATCTGTTGTGTTGCGTTTTCTCCACTACGAGGAGAGACACTTTTTTTCATGTTACTGACTTCAGATTTCTAAAAGGAAAAATTAAGGCAGACTTGGCTTGACATCATTTCATTATTCCAGCTTCATGGCAAGCATTTTTTCAAAGTCACCATTAGAACAACAGCTTTGGAGCAGAAGGCATTTCATGTTTAAAATTCGAAGTGATGACAGGGCTGATGGAAAAAACTAGGTGTTCAGTGTATGTCTGTGCCTCCCCAAAACCCAGGGGTGACATGTGGTCACGAAGTTTAGAACTATTTCTCAGGAACGATACTAACAGCAACCTAAGGGGCATTAAGATGCCCTTTAACAAGAGTAAATGAAGAAGTATGTGATAATGAACCTTTTGGTACTGGTTCATTTGGTACTGGGAACCCCGGGGTCTCTGGCTCGTGAGTTCTACGTCATGATTTCCTCTGGAAACTTTATGTTCCCGGGTTCCCAGGGCCTGAGCTTAATAACCCAAATTCTCACCAAAGGTACTCCGTGGGAAAACTCGCTGATTCTCAGGCAGATCGTGCATTCCTGCTTCAGTACCTTATATACTACTCCAGAGAGATCCAATAATAGAATGTCCGGATGTACCTAGACAGAATTAAGTTTTCTAGTATGGTTTGCAATTTGTATATTCTGGCAAAGTCAAAGAATATATTTGTGTTCTATAAATCTACTTTTGGGTGGAAGAAACTGATGTCTCGAGTTTCTGTAGGATTATTTCATTTCCCTTTCTATTCTGTCCAATTCTCTGTCACTTTGAAGGAAATACTCTATGGCCCATGTCAGATTTCCAACCATGCTACAACTAACTTTTAAAACCAGCTCCCTTCCGTGAAAGGAAAAGGGATCATTCTTTACCTGTGGCAAGGCAGCAGTAGAAAAATTTCTTGTCCCTCTCATGTAAATGTCAGCCTCCTAGTATATGCATATATGTATAATTGTCTAAATTAAATGCTTGCAGAATTTTCCCATGCTTTTAAATGCAGGCAATTTAGACATGACCTTTCAAACATATCCACTATAATGAAGGGGAGACAAGCTTCAGAATGAAGTGCATGAATAACAACCAGAAAAACCTGTCTGGCATAGGACTAGAGAAATAGTATGACTCAGGAGGCAATATGGAAAACACTCCACTTTCTCATATGGTTGGTGTAAAAATGACACTTAAGAGAATGATAAACCAAAGGGAGGAAAGAGCTCTTCACCATCGAACTCTTGCAAGGCAACACGGAATCGGGTGTCCTAGAGGCAATTACTATGCTTTCTCTTACATTCCTCTGGTTGTCTGATTCCTGCGGTTTCTACAAGATTCCTACATATATTAAGACATTTACTATCATGGCCCCCTGTGGGGCAGTAATGGGACAGACAGGATTAATGCCCTAATGGGGTACAAGCGTACGACACTCTCATCCACATTTCTATCATCAAGTTGGTGAGCTGGACTTACAAAGCCTCCTTTCCTCTATTTCCTATGCTATTTATATGTGTAGGGTGGCTGAGCTTTTTTTTTTTTTTTGCTTTAGTTACGTTTCTCTTTATATTAAATTAAATGTACATACATACATATATTATATATATACATGTATATCTGCTTCATAGATGTGAATATGTAAAAATACTTCTCATACCACTCAGAAGCATTTAATGGAGCCAAATAGCAAATCCGTCACCCCATGGGAGTTCGAAATTGCTCACCATGAACTCTGTGACCCACCAGTGGAAGCCCCTCTCTGACCATGCGTTCTGTCAGCTATCATTGCCAGTTTCCATGTTGGTGGTCAGGAGGAGTGATCATTGCTATGATAGTTCTAGTATTCTATCATGACTAAACATATCTTCCTTTTTTGACGTTAAAAAAAGCATCATTTACGCCTGTCATTTTCCCCAATCCCTTCTCCTAAAGCCATTCAGCATTCCCATCACAGAGTGCAAAGTCTGTCAACTACACAGCCTGTGTGGAGTGCCCTCAAAATCTCTTGGCAGGGCCTTGATCTCAATAGTGTGCCATCACCCAAGATACTACAACATAAATTTCCCTCCCATAAATATTTATATTTTAATATGAGGCCCTAAGAAACTGCAAAAAACAAAACAAAGCAAAACAAAAAACCTCATCATTAAGTGTAAGGAAAAGAGGAGGACGTGCAGAGGCCTCGGGCACCCCTCTTGCTCCTGTGGGTGTCCTATTCATGTTTCAATTTTAACTCTTCACTGTAAGAGTAGCTCATTCAATGTCAAATGCATTATCCTAAAAAGAAAATCTCCAAAGCTGACCTGACTTCAAAGACCTTGACTTCATAAGGAGCATCTCGTGCGTGTTGTGAGAACAGGGAAGACAGGCTGCTCCCTGCTGACGGGGTCTCACAATGACCGTCAGTGGTTCCACACATTTACGAAACGACCCGTGTGGGCCCTCTGACCACAGGGACAGCAACAGTGTCTCCAATGGAGGCTGCTGCAGATCTCCATCAGCTTTTCCAGAATGAATGGATGAGATCACCTCGGAGATGAGGTCGTCCCTTAGGCTAGTGCTGCACTTTTGGGCTACCTTGCATCATCTACCAGAATTAGTTGATATTTTGAGTCAGACTGATGAACCATATTTTTTGAACTGAATGTTTGCGGTCCCCCCAAATTCACATGCTGCAAACCTTACTTCCACTGTGACGGTGTTAGGAGGTGGGGCTTTGGGGAAGTGATTAAGTCATGAGGGTGGAGCCCTCAAGAATGGGATTAATGCTTTTATTTAAAAACAAACAAACAAACAAACAAACAAACAAACAAAGCAGAGAGAGCTCTCTCTTTGTGCCATGTGAGGATACGGTGAGGAATTAGCTGTCTGCAACCATGTTGTGGGTCCTCACCACAACCTGACCATGGAAGCACCCTGATCTTGGACTTCTGGCACTCAGCACTGTGAAAAATAAATGCTTGTTCTTTAAGTTGATAATGCCATGGTGATTTATTATACCAGCCCAAACTGACTAAGACACATATCATCAAATTAAATAATTCACACTGAAAACTGAATTGGTATGGAGTGACTTTAATTTGTCTTTTTTACAGTACCATACAGTTCTATAAAAGTGATAGAGTTCAAAAATAGTCCAACTTCCTTAGAAATTGGTAATATACTCTTATTTTTCCATCTGGTACCACACACAGTTGGGAGTAAGTAGTGCCAAAAACCACTTCAAAAAAACCCCTTGTTTTTACATATAATCTAGAAAATATATGTTCTGTGAGAACAGGGGACTTTGTCTCTCTTGTGCATGGCCATATCCCAGTACTTTGAAGGTGTACTGCATGAGAAATATGGGCTGAGTGAATCAATGAATGACTCAACGGAGGTATCATTATTAGATCTGGGCTGTTGTAGACCAATAACTGGTTCGATGTTACCTTTAGTAGGAGTTTTGTCTCCACTAAGACGACCTAAGAATTACTCTGTAAGAGGAATCCTGGGGATTTGTAAGTACGGAGGATGGTTATAAAACGAGCAATGTTGGGACAATATGGCTGAGACCTGGTGGGGGATGGAGATACAAAAGAAATGTAGGACAAGAAGTTTACCTTATGCAGGCATACACGTTAGTGAGGAGTAACTAATTAAAAGTTCAAGGTAGTATAGGGTTAAAAGAAAAAGAGTAGGTCAGATGAGATCTGCTGTAGGAGTTGGGAGAAGATGGGGATAGGTACCAGACCTTTAAAGTTGATGCAATGACTGTTGGGTGAAGAACAGACTTGACCAGGAGAGAGCCGAGGCCAGGAAAGTAATGAGGAGCAGGGTGGTGATTGAACTGTGGAGTGATATATTACTGGATCTATAGTTAGGATGGAGAGAAAAGGTGACTAGTGTGTACACACACATACACTTGCACTGTTTTCTACCAGCCATTATGCTCAGCAAGTCACACGCATCAGCTCACGTGACGTGATTACTTCATTTAACTTTCAAAACAAGTTTACAAGATAGGTATTATTATCTCAGTTTTCAGATGATAA
>PVKM010038794.1:0-13986 GCA_004027735.1 Carollia perspicillata | reverse complement strand
GGTAGGAGCTCCTTCTTTCTTTCTGCTGCATAGAATTCCATTGTGTAAATGCACCATAGGTTTTTGATTCACTATTTACTGATGGGCACCTTGGTTGCTTCCAGCACTTGGCTATTGTAAATTGTGCTGCTATGAACATTGGGGGGCATAGGTTCTTTTGGATTGGTGTTTCAGGGTTCTTGGGATATAATCCCAGTAGTCGAATTGGTGGGTCAAAAGGCAAATCCATTTTTAGTTTTCTGAGAAAATTCCATACTGGTTTTCATAGTGGTTACACACCTGTTCTTTGATTTTCATATAGACTATTTTGAAACTATTCAACCAAAGAGTTTATAGATATTCTGGAGGATATCTTGAAGTGATACTATTTTCATAGGGTGTCCAGGAGCCTTATAACTGCCTTGCCCTGTAAATGCTCTCCACCTGACATCGTTATTAAATGAATACATATACTTTGCCCTTTTGGAAGCTAAGAATCATCTGCCATTACCTTCTCAAAGCAGCGGGTTAGGCTTTAAATCAAATGGGAAACTCTACGTGGATGGCTTTCAGCGCTGTATCTGATACCATCAACCTCACACACTGTAGGTAAAGGTAATACAAAAGGGACAGATCCGAAATCCGGAACAGTCAGGCTGAGACATGCTTAGCCTCATTTTGTCAATTGGATAAGACATTTCAGAATTAGTACAGATTTCTCAGGTAGACGACAATTCCCTTCATCATCCTTAGATTTTTCTCAATCTTTGGTGTTTGCAGCAGCTTGTATTTTTCACTACCTCGTACCACTCCTGCATGAGGAGATACAGTTTGTGTTCCTTTTTTCTTGAATTTTTATGGGCCTTGTTTGACTATTCCAACTAATAGACTATGGCAGAAGTGACACTGTACGACTTTCTAGGCTAGGTCATCAAAGGTGACAGAGCCTCCCACTGGCTGCCTCTTTTGGTGCCTTTGGCCTTAGAACTCAGTCATCTAAGAGGAATCGCAGGGTGCATGAAGAAGCCTGGGCGCAGAGGAACCGAAGGGTTCAGCCTGACTGAGCACCAGCCAGCAGCCAGCAGAAAGTTCAAAGCCGTGAGAATGAGCCGCCATGAAATGGCTCCGTTCTCCCACCCCTCAGCTAATGCCGTGGGAAGCGGATGTCAGGCTTGTCTATCAAGCTGTACTGACCGTGCAGTCATGAGCTACTTAATGATGATTGTTTGAAGCCACTAGGTTTTCCTGTGGTTTGTTACACTCTGTAGATAAATGTAACCACGTTCAAATAGAGCACTATGCTCAAAATATGACTATCACGGCATTGTAGAATACAGTCGGCTTGAATGCTCTTCCACGGAGTGAGTGTTTTCCTTATCTACCTGGCAAATCTTGTATATTCTTCTACCTTTCCCTTTGGTAGAATCTTTTCTAAGTCCCCAGAGCTCACCATCTTTTTCTTTGCGCCCTCTGTGTTTGACTTCATTGCAGTGCTTCTCATCTTCTCTTGAATCTTCTGGTTTTTTAACCGGAACCAAGCTATATACCCTTGGCTTTAGGGAAAATAAAAATATGCTCTTATCTAGAAGTCAGGGAGTGATCGCAGTATTCGTCCTGATTCTGCGTAGTTTGTTATGGAAGTTTTACTCTTCTATTTCATCGCGCTGCCTTCCTTAACATGGCCTTCAAGGCTGCGGCTGAAGTGAACGTGTCGGGGAAGCTCCCGCTGCCTTTTACTCAAGAGAGGACATTACTAACATTAAAGAAGGCAGAGCAGGACATCTAGCCTCACCTCATGGTGAGGAGGTGAGAACACTAAGCCCTCGTTCAGCAGCCTTCTCCCAGCAAGGACGCTGTCTTCCAGGAGGGAGAGCAGGAGTCGGAGTGGTCAGCAGCAGGGGGAGTCGAAACTGGAAAGTGGCAGTGGAATGAAGGTGAGCTAGAATCACATGTCTCAACTATTCCTGATGCTTATTAGTAATCAGATCACAGATAAGCTTCAACGTGTATGAGGCTGTTTCCTCATCTTTAGAGTAGTCATAGTACAATTTATTTCATACTGGAAGTAGGGATCAAGAGCAGTCTACTTTGACAAACCAATGTGCACATGTTAGGTGCGAGTTCATTGTGAGCACAGATTTTGTACTTTATATCCTATTATCTTTAGTACCTTGCATACAGAGTAGGCCACAGGTGGCAAAAATAAGGCCTGTGGGCTGAATATGGCTCTCTGCCTTGTTTTATCCGGCTCAGCACCTTGTTTCTACCTGGTGGCAATGCTGAGCTCTCGCTTAACTGTTAAGAAGTTACATTTACACAGTCCTAAAACTACATTTAGCCCTTTGAAGGCAACTGTGAGGCTGATGTGGCCCCCGGTGAAAATGAGTTTGACACCCCTGGTGTAGGGGGTTAATAAATTCAGAGTTGATGAATATTGTTTCTATCATATGCAGAGAAAAATTAAAGTATTAGAAAAGAATATATTTGGATTGCCTATGTTAAGTAAAGCTACATGTTTTAATATATATCATCTTACAGTTTTTTTTTTCTGAGAAGTCAAATTATAGACAAATAGAGATAGAAAATATAACTACAAAATAAATATTAATAATAAAATAGCTACTGTGGGTTGATAATATTACTAGATATGAATTTGTTTTATGTAAAATTATGTTAATGTAAAAATATCCTGACAGACAATATTATAACCTACTTTTTAGAGCTGAGAGGCTATGGTATAAAGAATTAAAATAATTTGCCTTGTTTCACTTAGCCAGTAAGAGACAAAATCTGGATTTGAACTGCTTCCCTCTGATTCCTGGGCCTAATAATGTCTAAAAGTGCAGTTCTCAAACTTGTTGATGCATATTGGGAGCACATTAAAATGGTGATATCTTGTTCCTCCTTCCTATTGAATTTTTGGAGAAATTAAATAAACCTTGCAAAAGCTGTGAGGTGTTCTGTGGTGGGACTAGGAATCACTGAAATTATTCTGATTCTGTGAGTGCCAATTCATATTTTGTCAACTGATTATATTGTCTGTGTCAGAATTTTTACACATAATTGAAGATCATACTTCCCCAAATCTCAGTCTGAGCTACAGCGCTGTTTCATTACAGCCATACCCTGACGAGAGAATTTGGAATATGTTGGGGGCAGATACGAGTTAGAATTTATCTGCATAATCTACATGCCGGTAATTACTGTTCAAGAGAGTATTTGTGTAGCTATACAGCTATCTTTGCAGCAGAGAGAAACACTTTGAGGGAGAATTTATGTAACATGAAGTCTCATAAGCAGGGAGTTTTTGTTATTCCAGTTCACTTCCCTTAGGAGCACAAGAGCACTCATGTGAAATAATAAATCTACTCCGTAAGTTTTCACAGTTTGCAGGAAGTTTTTATTCTACAACTAAGTTATTGTTGCACATGTTGGAGTTACATAGGGCTCATCCCTGTTACCTTTCAGCGAGATTGTGATAAAGGTAAGTGACACAAAGGAAGTTTAGTATTCCACAAGGCGTAGTGTGCAGGCTAGTGTTTATAGATGCACCATTGAGAACTCCATGGCAGGTTTCCATTTGCAGGAGCACTAAGCTTTATATAGTGACGAAGCTTAGTGTTCTACAAACATATTGTCTTCACAGCTGATGAATAGCATATTTTAAGCTCAAGGGTTTCTCTGCTTCTGCTTTTTGGTGATATTTCAAGGTGACTTGATCTGGCATTCCACACCTGTGTATTCAGAGGATCTTTCTACTGGCTGTAAAAAAAAAAATAATAACACATAAAAGTACATCATACCCATTTGTAAAGCTTATGCGTTTTTCAAAGTCAATGTCCCTTTTTGGAATAGCTGGAAGAACACTATTCCAAAATACTGATTTGTTACTTTGAATGCTGGTATTAACAGCATGGTATTAACTTTACTGATTTAACACTGCTTTTATACAGATGGAATAATATATGCGTATATCCCTAAGTGGAAAATTGGACAGAGCTGATTAGGCAAAAGCATTGACTCCAGTGATGGAGTGGTTATTAGCTAGTTGTTGTCTTCAGTGGAGCAGGGAATTCTAAACATAAAGGAATGGCTGGGAGAGCATGGTGCATTGGAAAGACCATTTCTGGATGGTGTGTGGAGGAGGGGCAGGTTTAGGTGGATACCTGTTGAATGACCTAATGCTGGAAAGGTACGCCATGGCCCAACGATGAGTACTGTGCAAGGAGACTGAGTTTTATACTGGAAGTGTGAGGTAGTTGTGGTGGAATAAAGGGGGACACACGTTGGTGGGAATTTCTCCCACTGACATGTGAAGTCTAGCATCCCCTTGAAGCGAAGAGCAACTATGGCTGCTTTTTAGCAATAGAATAGGGGAAAGTGATATCAAGGTAGTTTCTTAGGCCCAGGCTTTGAGATACCAGAAGCATCTCAGAACTTGAAGGTAGATTCTATCTTTCCTTCCTCCTTACATCCTGATTTTAGATGAAATTGTTTGGTCCCTTTATTCCTGGAATCCAGCTGCTATGTAATTGCTGTCTGTTGTGACACAAACATGCTGTCAGAAGCCCAAGACATGTAGGGAAGATGGGGGGATGACATGCTGTAAAGGCAGAGATAGAGACAGAGAAAGACAAGCAGGACAAACAGCACAGTGGCACCAAACATTAAAGAAAATATCTTAGGCCCTGGCTGGTGTGGCGCAGTGGATTGAGCTCTGGCCTGCAAAACAAAGGGGTTTTGGTTCGATTCCCAGTCAGGGCACATGCCTGAGTTGCAGGCCAGTTCCCAGTAGGGGGCATGTGAGAGGCAAGCACACAGTGATGTTTCTCTCTCTCTCTCTTTCTCCTCCTCCCCCCTCTAAAAATAAATACATCTTTAAAAAAATAAAAAGAAAGAAAATATCTTGGAAGTGGATCTTACGGCCCCAGCTGCCACAGCGCATGCTCCCCTGAATGGGAAAAGGAGAGCATGAGGCATCTGCAGCCTCCACCTTCACCACGGGCGCCACAGAGTTTCCCCCAGTAACCACCGCGGTTTGCACTGACACTGACACCAGCTGACCTGGTGGGTGCATGCATCATCTTTAATGTAAAAGTTAAATGATAAAAATATTTAATGGATACATAATATAAAAAGAAGCAAAGTAACACTTCAAGAATAAAATGGGAGGAGTAAAAGTAGAGGTTTTTTATGAGATTGAAGTTACCAACATAAAATAGATCATCGTAGCTATGCTATGTATGCAAAACATACAGAAAACAATTAAGAAAATGGCAAAAGTTAAGTCCTCACCTATGGTTAATTACTGTAAATGTAAATAGATTAAATTCCTTGATAGAAAGGCATACAGTGGCTGAATGGATTTAAAAAATCACAATCCACTTTTACAAGAGGTTCACTTAGAAAACATTTAAAGACATTCATAGGGAGAGAGTGGAAGGATAGAAAAAGATATTCCATACAAATGGTAAGCAAAAGAAAGCATGAGTATAAAATATACTTTTAGTCAAAAACTGTCTCTACAAGCTTCTGGCCAAGATGGAGGTATAGGGGGAAACACTGTGCCTCCTTGCACAACCAAGATTAAGGACAACAAAGATTTACAAACACTAACACAACCAGACCACAGAAAATTGAACTACGGAAGTCCAACAACCATTCAACTAGACCGGTAAGAGGGGTGGAGTCGGTG
Source organism: Carollia perspicillata (assembly GCA_004027735.1). Lineage (NCBI taxonomy): Eukaryota > Metazoa > Chordata > Mammalia > Chiroptera > Phyllostomidae > Carollia > Carollia perspicillata. The sequence continues at coordinate 8,312 of PVKM010038794.1, read as the reverse complement.
GTCTGTGGAGAGGGAACGTGGCAGGAAAAGGCAGTGGCTGCCAGACCTGGGAGCGCAGGTGGCACAGGGCTAGCAGACCCCGGATGCGGGGAGGAAACGACCAGAGCATGCAGGGCAGTTGGCTGACCACGGACACACATTTGCGCACAGATAAACTAGGCAAAAACAGGCAGTGAGACAGACCACGCATCCCAGGGCCCCAGTGACGGGAAATAAAGCCTAAAAGCACCAATTGAAAAGGTGCCGGGAGAGACTCCTAGACTCACAGGAGAGTTCCTTAGAGAGACCAAGAGGGCCCTAGGACATACACAAGCCCACCCACCCTGGAACCAGAGCTGGAAAGGCCTAATTTGCTTGTGGGAAGTGGCAGAGGGGACTAAAATCCGACAGAGTGGAGCAAGCGCTATTGATCCCTCTCTGACCCTGCCCCCACATAGAGTGTCACAACCCAGCAACTGGGTTGCCCTGCCCTGGTGAACCCCTAAGGCTCCGCCCCTCATACAAAACAGGTGTGACCAGACACCCCCTCCAAAATGGCTCAAATGGAAGAACAGGTCAAAGCCCTAGAGCCAATACTTTTAAGCAACCAAGAGATAGCCAACCTATCAGATGCACAGTTCAGAACACTGGTGATCAGGATGCTCACAGAATTGGTTGATTTTGGTCGCAAAGTAGATGAAAAAAATGAAGGCTACACTAAGTGAAATGAAGGAAAATGCACAGCGAACCAATAGTGATGGAAAGAAAACTGGGACTCAAACCAATGGAGTGTACCAGAAGGAAGAAAGAAACAACCAAACAGAAAAGAAGGAAGAAACAAGAATTCAAAAAAAATGGGGAGAGGCTTAGGAACCTCCAGGACATCTTTAAATGTTCCAACATCTGAATTATATGAATACCAGAAGGGAAAGAGGAAGAGCAACAAGTGGAAAACTTATTTGAACAAATAATAAAGGAGAAATTCCGCAATCGGGCAAAGGAAATAGACTTCCAGGAAATTCAGGAAGCTCAGAGGGTCCTAAAGAAGGTGGACCCAAGGAGGAACACACCAAGGCACATCATAATTACATTAGCCAAGATTGAAATGAAGGAAAGAATTCTAGAAGCAGAAAGAGATAAGGGGACAGTCACCTACAAAGGAGTTCCCATCAGACTGTCAGCTAATTTCTCAAAAGAGACCTCACAGGCAAGAAGGGGCTGGAAAGAAGTATTCCAAGTCATGAAAGGCAAGGACCTACATCCAAGATGACTCTATCCAGCAAAGCTTTCATTTAGAATGGAAGGGCAGATAAAGCGCTTCTCAGACAAGGTCAAGTTCAAGGAGTTCATCATCACCAAGCCCTTACTATATGAAATGTTAAAGGGACTTATCTAAGAAAAAGAATATAAAAAATATGAACAGTGAAAGGACAGCAAACTCACAGTTATTAACAACCACACCTAAAACAAAAGCCAACTAAGTGGACAGTGAAAACAGGAGCAGAGACACAGAAATGGAGATCACATGGAAGGCTAGCAACAGAGGAGTGGGAGGAGGAGAGTGGGGAAGAAGTACAGGGAATAAGTAGCATAGATGGTGGGGAGAAAATAGACGGGGTGGGCAAGAGTAGTGTGGGAAATGTAGATGCTAAAGAACTTATGACACAGGGACATGAACTAAAGGTGGGGAGTGTGGGTGGGAGGGGGTGTGCAGGGTGGAGGGGAATGAAGGGGGAAAATGGGACACTGTAATGGCATAATCAATAAAATATATTATTTAAAAAAACTGTCTCTACAAAGAAGATCATCAGAGGAACAAGTATAGAAGACACATGGACAAAAACTAGGGGGGTTGGAAATGGGAGGGAGGTGGGGAAGGCTGGGGGTGGTTGGCTGGGATCGGAGCAAAAGACAGAAAACTGTACTTGAACAACATTTAAGTAAAAAATAATAACAACAGAAAAGAAGATCATCATATAAGGATAAAAGAATCAATTCAACAGGAAAATACAGCAATTTTAAATATATATCAAAACATCTGGTCATATACCTGAAATATAGACAAACGGTCAATTATATCTCAATAAAGATGGAAAATATTTGGTTGAATAGTCAAAATAACTAACTTAACAGGCATTTAGTAGAAATTGTCAAATTGTATCTGAAGTTTATCAACAGAATAAATGTGCAAGAATGGCATGAATGAGTGAAAAATGAATGAATGAAGGAAGGAAGGAAGGAAGGAACTAAACAAGAAATAGGCCATTGTGACAATTGAGTGACTGCAATTTAAACAGTATAGTATTTGTGCTGACATAGGCAAATAATGGGATAGGACTGAGAATCTCCAAACGGAGGCATGAGTGCACATGAGCGTGTGTAAGGATGTTATATAATACATATGCCATAACGTCCAAGGATTACATATTTATTTCGTAACTATTGTTTCCTCTCTTAACGAGCCATCATATTTTTGTTGCCATTATAGCTTTTGGGGAAAGTATAGATTTGGTCAATTTGAGGCATAATTGCTCTCTGTTTCTGTGTCTGTGTAGAGATATACTTCAAGAACCTCTGGTTTTAAGTGGTATTTCCCTTTACAGATATGAGTACCTTTACTGTGTATAAGTATTTCTTAAATTAACCCCAATCTTTTTGTATGCCTGAGACATTTAAAAGTAAAAAAAAAAATCTCCGTTTTTTTTACAAAGAAAATATTTTCTGTTTTATTGGTTCATTATACAAGGAAGTAATATGCTAAGATTATATTTTATCTGCAACTGTCTAATCTCGTTACTCTTTCACAGGATGCATTTCTTACTTCCAGGTCCAATGAAACATTTTTTAGTTAAGTCCATCATTACACAGTTTAATTTGCTTCACCAACCTCGACTTGCCTGTTCATCATGCCACTCCCTACCCCTGAGTTCATTGGAATTCTTTTTCTGTTTTTCAAATTGGGGTCAGGGAAAGCCTGTTTCATGGCATCACTAATAAACATACTTTCTTATTCACACACTATTATCAAATCTATTTTATTTACCTATGTATGTACTCTAGAATCCATTTCATCTATTTATCATTATCTTTTATTTTTCGCCCTCACCCAAGGATATATTTATTGATTTCAGAGAGAGAAGGGAAGGCAGGGGGAGAAAGTGGGAGAGAGAAAAGAAACATCGATGTGATTAAACCTGCCACCTAGGTATGTTGCCCTGACTGGGGATTGAACTCTCACCCTTTTGGTGTACAGGATGATGCTCCAACCAACTGAACCACCTGACCGGGGCTATTTATCATCTTCTTGAATAAGTTATTCTTATAGAGATTTGACTGTCCACTTAAGTTGCAGTTACTGCTTTTTAAGAAGGAGGCTGTAATGTTTATCATAGAGCATATTCTCTGAACAAAGCTACGGTTTAGAAGAAAAACAACCGAAAAATGAGGAAAATACTTTTGCAGGAGCATTACTAAGGTAATTTTGGACTGGGATATATTGGCCATCTAGTGAAAGGAATGGAGAGACGTATAGTTCTTTGTGACACAGAATGGAAATGGCATAAACCAGTAACACTGGAGAGCAACTAGGTTCAGATTGCCAAGTGCTCCTTGGTTGAATTGTATGGATCTCTCTAGAAGTCAACTCAGCTGAGTCAACTCAGCCGTGGTTTACATCAGAGAAAACATGGTTGTAAAACAGGAGTGTCAAGCTCATTTTCACCAGGGGCCACATCAGCCTGGCCGAAATAATTTTGGGACTGTATAAATGTAACTAGTCCTTAACAGTTAAGGAGTTGAAATTACATTCAGCCTTTTGAAGGCAACCACCAGGCTGATGTGGCCCTTGGTGAAAATGAGTTTGACAGCCCTGTTGTTCAAGGTTTACTCAGTGATTCTATATTGGAAGATTAGGTGAAAGTCTTTTATGAATAAAGGAAATGTTCTCTCACATTGTTCACCCTGCCAGACTCTCAATGGAATAGTGTCACTTTTTTCAACACATACACATAAGTGTGTGACTTTCTTGGTTTTGTGTGTCTGTTGGTGCATTGCAATCCCTTTTTTTTTTTTTTTTTTTTGTGAGTGGGATGCACTTAACTTTCTATGTTTACTGTAGAGATGTCATCTTGGACATTTTTTTTGCCACTTGACTATTGAGTGAATGTCACCATTTTTAAATCCCATATTCTTTCTGTTTCTTGGTTTCCATCCTCCATTTGCTTGGTTTAGCCACAGGCAACTTATTCAGAGCAGATGCCCGAGACATAACTTTCTTTAGTTTTTGAATTTCTGAAAATGCCCTAACACTGTCCTCACACTGGGTTGATAGGTTATGTGTATCTAAAATCCAGTTTGAAAGTCACTGGCAAAAGAGCTCATGAGTTTGATTATCAGTCATTTTTATTCTGTTGTTGGTGATTTATATCTGTGTAGGTTTTGCAACTGGAGCAATTTTTAGGGATCTTGCTTTCAACTGTAGCATCCTCAGATTTCAAAATACTATCCTGGTATTTTGATTGTACTGATTTTGGGTAAATACCCAGAAGTGGGATTGCTCGATCATAGGGTAGTTCTATTTTTAATTGCTTGAGGAACCTCTGTACAGTTTTTCAATAGTAACTGTATCAATTTGTATTCCTGTTAACAGTGAACACTGGTACCCTGGAAAACAGTGTGGAGTCTTCTTAACAAGTTAAATACAGAACTACCACCTGGGTCAGCAATCCCACTTCTCAGTGCACATCCAACAGAACTGAAATCAAGGTCTTCAAGAGATATTTGAACCCCCATGTTTATTAGAGCATCATTCATGATAGCCAAGAAATGGAAATAACCAAATGCCCCTAGACCAGGGATGTCACACTCATTTCACCAGAGGCCACATCAGCCTCGAGGTTGCCTTCAAAGGGCTGGATGTAATTTTAGGACAATATGAATATAACTACATTCAGCCTTTTGAAGGCAACCATGAAGCTGACCCCTACCCTAGACAGATGAGTGGATAATGAAAATGTGGTATGCAAATAAAATGAAATATTATTCAGCCTTAAAATATGTGCCATTTGTGACAGCAGGGATGAACCTAAAGGACATTATACTGAGTGAAATAAGTCAGAGAAGGACATTATACTGAGTGAAATAAGTCAGAGAAGGACAGTAGGGCATAAGTCCATTTATATGTGATATCAAAAATAATCAAAGTCATACAAGCAGAGAATATATTGGTGGTTCCCGGGGCTGTAGGGGGGGAGGGAGAAATAGGAGATCATTGCCCCAGAGCTATAAAGTTTCACTTATGCAAGATGAATAACTTCTAAGTTGTGCTGTACAACACAGTATCCATGGTTACCAGTATTGTGTATTTTAAAACACATTAAGAGTATAAACCTCATGTTAAGTGTTCTTACCAGAAGCACACACAGACACACATGTATACACAGGGGAATGTTTGGAGGTGATGAATATGTTTAGTATGTCGACTGAGGTGATAGTATCATGAGCGTATGCATACATCCACACTCATCGATGAATACATTAACTGTGGGCAATGTTTTCTATATTGATTATATCTCAATAAAGCATAGAAAATAATTTTTTACAAGATATCAATTACAATTAGTATTTTTGTACCAAAAAAAAAAAACCAATAAAACATTGTTTGGACCTTCAATTCTGGAACATCGTGTTACTTGGCTCAGCTAAAAAATGGGACATAATTTGGACTTCTAGCAGACAGTATCCACATGGTACAATTAAACTACCATATGAAAGACAAAGGATTCAAGCAAATACGTGTTCTGTGAGACAAAACTTTGTTTTGTCTGCAGTGTCTCTTAGAACAGAGATATGGGAGATATGAAAGAAATCTAGAGCACCATGGCCTGACATTTAAGGAATTATGGTGTATTTCTTTAAAAAGAGACAAATGTGCCCTGGCTGGTGTAGCTCAGTGGATCGAGCGCGGGCTGCAAACCAAAGGATTGTGGTTCGATTCCCGGTCAGGGCACATGCCTGGGTTGCAGGCCAGGTCCCAGCAGGGGATGCACGAGAGGCAACCATACATTGATATTTCTCTCCCTCTCTCCTTCCCTTCCCCTCTAAAGAAAAATAAAAAAATAAAATATTTTTTTAAAAAAGAAAATAAATAAAAAAAATAAAAAGAGACAAATGTATAAAAATCGTATGGCAATGTATAATCATGTTAGATGATGTTGCAGGGAAGAAAGAGCTGTAGAAATTCAGAAGACAATTCCTGAAATTGACAGAAGGCAGCAATTTCGTAGCACGTATCTGTGCTACTAACATTATGAATGTCACCCCCTGATAGGTAAATGGTACTTCCTAAATTATTGTAAGTTGAAGCAAACCCTCTCAACCAGTTTGTCACCGCACAGAGAACAATGAATAGACAATTGGCATGATGCAGTATGTTCCTCCCCTTAGCCTTCAAGGCAGCATTTACCTCCAGTGGATAGTCACCTTCTTGGTGCCTGAAGAGAATGTAGTAGACAAAGGAAATATACCAGCACCACTCAGTTGCTGGAAAAATATAAGCAACACATACCTGTATTTTGCAGTGTATAATGCACCCTTTTTTCCCCAAATTTCTGAGGGAAAAATAAGGGTGCACATTGTACATGAATAATGATTACATGCCATGGGTGTAATCATCTTGTGTATAACATGCATGAAAACATGGGTGCACATTATACACAGCAAAATATGGTATTCCTTTGACTTCTTTAAGACTCAGAAGCCTGCTGGTTAGCCTTCCCCATTGCCCCTAATGAATCATTTTATGACTTGTCTTGCTCTTCCCACTGCTAAATATGAAAACCTCCAAGATGCTGCCGCCAGCCACTGCTTGTGTCTCTAAGGATCTCATTCTTTTGTGAACTTGCACCCGTGACTCTCAGCTCACCATTGACGGTCTTACCCTTGAAGGGGCGAGCATGGCTAAAGATGTGCTCTACCACCTGGATGCCATCTTCTTCATCGTAGGGGTTACAGGGGTGTCCAACCTGTGTCCTGTGGGCTGCATGCTGCCCAGGATGGCAATGAATGTGGCCCAACACAAAATTGTAAATTTACCTAAAACCTTTTTTTACTCATCAATTTTCATTTGTCTTTGTGTATTTAATATGGGGACCAAGACAGCTCTTCTTTTTCCAATATGGCCCAGAAACAACAAAAGGTTGGACACCCCTATATGTAGAGCACCCCTCTACCCATTGTTGACAAAGGACCATGGCTTATACGACATTACTTGTTAAACTCTTGAACTCTCCCAGATTCACAGTCCTTGGAAAACATAGCACTTCTGTTAACGCACTCAATGACTAAAGTCAAATCGATTTCCTTTTTTAGCCTTAATTTCATTATCTATGAAATGGGATTGATAAAAATATACACCTTATACAGTTATTGTAATAAGGGGACAAGAATCTGCATATGTTTTCAGTACTGTGCCTGACACAGGAACACTGCAATACCTGTGAGCATTCCTGTTCTCAGGAATGCTGGGTGGGTCCCAGCATCATCTGTCACTGTCAGGCCCACAGTTCCTAGGTCAGTGTCATCATCATCATCATCATCATCATCTCATTTGGCACTATCAGTACTTTCCGGTCTAGTGGGCTGAGCATTAAATGTGATCATTTATGAATCGCTAGGCAACCATTATAAATTTACATTGCTTGTGTTGTATGTTTATGTTGATATATTATCAGTGAGAACTGGAAAATCATTTTCTACTGCAAAAGTGTATTAATAATAACAAAGTAGAAGAACTGTTTAAAAAATGAGGTGGTAAAATAGTCATGTAAAGTAGGAACTGTGTGTTTAGTATCTTTGTTAACAACTTTCATATGATAAACTCTTCCTGGCAATGATATTAATAATTTTTATTAGGAATTTTACAAATTTACAAACATGTAAGAAATACCACATCTTTCCAAATATTTATTGTTCCTATCAAATAAGAATTACCTTTTTTTCTAAAATTAGGAGAATATTGCCTAGTTTAGGTAGTGTTACCTCTCACTCTACCTTTTGGGAAAAAAATTAAAATGTGTGTTCAAGAGAAAACTATTATTTTACTTCTCATATTTCCATTTAACCTTTGTTAAGTATAATTTATTCCCAAATACATATGATATGAAAACAAAACTGAATGTTATGCACATGTATGAAAGGAAACCTGATTGCCTTGGGGGAAACAAGATTTGGTAACATTTTCTACTTTTTGGAAAATCTTCTAGATTTTTCTGAAACATTAGAAAATGTAGATAATGAGGGTACTTACAAACAATATACTTCTCCTACCAAGAAAT